>SKCR01029993.1:0-37453 GCA_019454045.1 Zanthoxylum bungeanum
GACACCTCCGTCTTGTATCTAAAACATATTAATGATATCGTAGGAAATGAAATGGTAGAAAATATACCTTCAATTGATGTCATGTAATTCAATAGAAGATGTTTTCGTAACATTCAATGGATGATAATTTATTTCAAAATTTTGAATTAAAAAATGTTATTTTTTTTTAATGAAGTATAAAAAGTTTGAATTGAAATTCGACCATATTTGATAAAAGCTCGGAGCCATTCACTATAATAAAATCTGAAGGGAAAAATGACTTTATAAAATAATTATAGTAAATGAAGATACGATACTTGCTAATTGCTTCCACGTCATACCTCAGTTTCGAGCATTTACCAATTTACCCGTAAAAGGACAATGATATACTTGCATATATTTTTTCCCGAATGTGCAAAAGTCGAAATATTATTGCAAATTTAAAATAATATTCTGGAGTTGATTTAGATTTTAGAGGACAAAAATGGGACCAATCAATGGAATATTACCTTTTCTTATCAAATTATGCAGCGTGATGTATATTTAAATTATTTATCTCAAGCCTCGGATCCCTGATAAAGATGATGAAATATTTTTCAAGCACCATTTATTTTTTTCTTCTCCCTTCTTTCCAGTATTTTTACATAATCCAATCCAATTTTGAGTTTTGAACGTTAACGTTCAGAAATGAAACAAAAATGATAAGGGCAGAATGATTCTCTTTACCATCACAATATTAATGTAATCTTAATTTTCTCTCTCTAGCTGTTGGATCTTCAAGAGAATTGTGATATGTTATGGATCTCTGCTCACTAAAAAATATTTATAAGGAAATTTTATTTTTCTAATTACTATTTTGATAAACTTTATAAAGATTATAAGATTTGATAAAAAAATCTTACTTTACACTGTGGTTAAATCCGGTTCGGTTCCGGTTCCACACTTAAGTGGAACCGGAACCTAAAACCGAACCGAAACCGAACCGTTCGGTTCCGGTTCGGTACGGTTCTTTTTTTTTATTAATTAAAATAAAAAAATGAGATTAAATTTATAAATAAAAAAAATTTATTACATTGAAGAGCTTGAGCTTAAATTTTTAAAAATTTAAGTTGCCTACGTATCCTCCAAGGGTGAGAGGAATCAAAGCTCACGTAGTTCCATTACAAGTTTTAGTCTTTTAGACATATCCCCTTTGTAAATTATAATTTTACAATTATCAATTATCATTATCAGTTGATCCTTCGGCTCCGGTTCCGCTTGCACTTGTTGCAAAAGCATTATCGAACAAATCTTCACAATCATCGGGGGCATCTTCTTGTTGTCTCAGATCAGCTCGAGTTCAATCATCCACACAAGCTGTTGCTTCTAGAGTGCTTGGATGTAATGAAGATCGCCTAGCTTCCAATATATTACCTCCCAAGCTGAAGGCTTGCTCAACCGCAACGGTGGAAATATGTGCTGCCAAGATCTCTTTAGCAATAATAGATAAAACATGATATATATTTTGATGCCGGTTCCATCATTCAAGGATTTTAAAATTTTTACTGCATAAACTTTCATTAGAAAACTCAAAATTTGTAAATAAATAATTATCTAATTCAGGATTATTAGTTGTCGTATCCCTAGATTTTTTATTTCGTTGCAATAACCAACGATCCCATGCGCTAAGTCTTGTTTGAATTACCGGTTCGCTACTACTAGATTGACCTAATGTTCCTAAGTTATATCTTACAATATAATCATTAAATAAAATAATTAAATCACTTCTTAATTTCGTCATTATGCTCGTAATATCAATGTCATCTAATATTCCTAAATAACCATAGTAAGCTTGTAAACCACCATTCAAACCTTCTAATTTAAATCTATGATAAAAAACAGCAGCAATAAGATAAAGTAAAGGAATTTCTCTAAAATAATGCAACCATTTTACCTTCATAACATTAATGGCTTCGAGCAAAACAAGATCATTAGGGTCGTCACTGTCAACATGCTCATCGAGAGTGCCAACAATATTCAAACTCTCAAGAAGAAATAAATGTGCTGTAGGATAATAAACACCGCTAAAAACTAAAGTAGCATCATTAAAAACTCTTAAAATATCTAAAAAAAATTCACAAATATCCCATTGACTAGGATAAAGTGTGATATTTTGAACATGTTGAGAAAAAAAAACTACATAATGCATCTTTGTATTGAAATGCTTGACATAAAAGAAAATAAGTAGAATTCCAACGTGTTGGAACATCTCTAGAAAATTTAATCGGTTTAATACCATTTATTTTACAAAACTTGGTCCACTCTCTCATAACTTGAGAATATGACCAAATACAATTAAGTGTCATTTTAATTGGATCAAGGAAAGGAGATAATAATTTTAAACCGTCTTGCACACATAAGTTAGGACATGACATGTACAACGAATATGAAAAAATCGACCCCCTAAATTTGGTTCACATAAGGATTTTAAATGATTAATGGATGCAGTATTTGCAAATGCATTATCAAATCCAATTGTTAAAATTTTTTCTACTAAACCATATTCATCAAAAATTACCTTCATCATTCTATAAATATTTTGTGTAGTATGTGGGTCATCAAAAACTCTAAATGCAATAAGTCTTTTTTGCATGGAAAATTATGCATCAATCCAATGACAAGTCACACCATGTATGAGTGTGTTTGCCAATGGTCACTTCAAATATCAGAACATATAGAAATACGATCTTTCATCTCTTTAAATATTTCATTTAAAATAATTTTACCATCTTTATATAATTTGAAAATATGACGTTTTGTTGTGTTTCGAGACATTCTACATGCAGCAGGGTTTAAAGCATTATGTACGTAATTAGTAAAATGAAGTTTTTCACCAAAGCTTAAAGAAAGATGTGCCATACAAGTTAATTTCGCAAATTCTTCTCTATTTTTTGCATCAGAATATTTAAATAAATCAACACTACTCGTAACTCTACTAGATGATGCATACCTGGCCATTTGAGTCTGCGTCGTATCAATGCCAAATTCAACCGGATGATATTTTTCCATGTGCTTGATCATATTGCCGTATCCACCTGAAAATTTATAGATAACCCCACAATAGTTGCAAATTGCTCGTTGTGAACCATCTTCTAGGCGTTCCAAAGTAAAATGAATTTTGAAAATATCAGAGGACCGAGTCTTAACTTCTCTTCTCCGTGATTGTGCACTGACACTAGGACCGCTCTCTTGGGTTGGCATATTTGACATAATGTTCTCAGATGAGCTTGCCATTTTTCGTTTGAGAAATTAGGAAGAAAAATAATAAAATTGAATAATTGCGAATAAAAGATTTATAGAAAATGAGAGAGTTGAGAATTTGGTGTGATGAAATTATGAAAAATGAATCATATTTATAGAATTTTAGAATTTTTTTGATACCAAAAATACCCCTAAATATAACCGTTTTATTATCGTTATTATGGGTACATTAGTAATTTTTATTTTATATAATAAACATATATTTTTTTAAACCGTTGGGGACCGTAGGGTTCCTGTTGGAACCCTACGGTTCCAACAGGAACCCGACGGTTCCAACCGGAACCGTCCGAACCGGTGGAACCGTACGGTTCCACCGGTTCGGACCGGTTCGAGTTGGGGTGGAACCCCAACCGAACCGGTCCCATTCCGGTTCGGTTCCGGTTCCGAACCGGAACCGTGGCCGGGGCTATACACTCAAAGCTCTATTGACATAGAGCTTAATAATTTTTAGGATGATTGACCTCTCATTGAGACAGCTCAATTTATAACCAAAATAATACTCAAAATTCAGCAAGTATTTAATGGACATTGAATGTGGTGGTTGCCACTTTTGACAATGCATGCAGATGCATTTAATTCATATTGGATTCTTTAATTCTCCCCATCAAACTGCATATGAAATGATTGTCATCTGACAGTTATCTCAGCTATGTCTCTGCATAGTTATAATTCCCGAGTAACCATCTTTGTTAACATGTCCACTGAATTCTCATATGTGTGGATCTTCAATAGTTTCAGCAGTTGTTGATTCATCATCTCGCGTATCCAATGATAGTGAATATCCATTTGACTGCCTCATAGTGTTTTTTTCTTGGATTAGAGCGAAAACGACTCATTATACATACTGCGTGAGCAATATCTGGCATGATACATATCATAGCATACATTAGACTTTTAACTGCTGAGGAATATTATATTAATGACATCTCTTTAATATCTTTCTTGGATAAGGGGTAAAAACTGTTGCTCAGTTTGAAGTGGTGAGCTAGTGGAACATTGACAGGTTTGAAATTCTATATATCGAATCTCTTGATCACCCTGTTCAATATAATTCTCATGTGATAGCCACAATATTTTGTTCTCTATGTCTCGAATTATTTGTATTTCCAAAATCTGTTGAGCTTGTCTTAAGTCTTTCATGTCGAAAGATTTAGAGAGTTAATTCTTAAGCTGACTGATCGTTGTCCCATCTTGTCCAACGATTAACTTTTCGTCTACATATAATAGAAGAGCAACGAAATTTCCATCCGAAAATCCTTGGATGTAAACACATTGGTCAACATCAGTTCTTTTGTAGCATTAACTCACAATGAACGAGTCAAACTTCTTGTACCATTATCTTGGTGCTTGCTTGAGGTCGTATAAGTTTTTCTTCAGCTTGCAACAATATTCTCTTTTCCTGAAAACTGGAATCATTATGGATTCTCCATGTAGATTTCTTCATGCAGATCACCACAAAGAAATATTATATTGACATTCATATGTTCAAGCACTAGGTTCAAACTGTCTATCAATCATATGATAACTCGAATTGAAGTCAACTTTACAACTGGTGAAATTTTTTCATCAAATATGATATTTTTTTTATATGAATCCATTAACTAATAATCGGGCTTTGTGTTTCACCATATTTATGCTGTCATCTTTATTTATCTTGAAAACCCATTTATTTTTAGTGCATTCTTGCCTTGTAGAGATGGGTTATCTCATAAGTATGATTTTTCTATAGAGAATTCCATTTCATCATGTATTGAGTGCAACCATTTATCTTTGTCTCTACAACATATATATTTTTTTTTGAAATTTTATGGCTTATCCTCAGCAGTAAGTAGAATATAGTCAGATCATGAGTATCTGGTTGATGGAATTTGGTCTCGCTCAGATCTTTGTACCTAAGGTTCATTGATTTCTAGAGGTCTGTTGCCATCCACATCTGCGAATGATCCTATAAACTCTGATGGAGCGAGTTGCAACTCTCTCAGCTCAATACCATCTTCCTCCTCCTAAGGTTCTGCTTCTGACATTTCATCATGACCACATCATTATTTATGGCCACTCGTGTTGGTGCTGAGGTTGTGTTTGGATTTGAATTTGTTTCATTTACACTGGAAATAGAAAACATCTTAGGCTTTTCAATATCCTCTATTGTCTGGTGTTCAAGAAACACTAAATCCATGATTTTGATGACCTTATTTTCCTTTAGGTCTCATGACCTGTATCTGAACTCCTCGTCTCTAAAGCCTATAAAGATGTATGTGGTAGTACTTACATCGAGCTTATACTTGAGCTTATTGGATACATATGCAAAGGCTAAACAACCAAATGTTCTAAGGTGATGGTATGAGAGATTTTTACCAGACCACACTTTCTCCGAAATCTCAAAATTCAACGATACATATGGTGATCTGTTGATTAGGTAACAGGTGGCACAAACAAATTCTCCCCATAATGGCTTTAACAACTTAGCTATATTGGTCATGCTTTTGACTTTCTTCATAATGTGCGGTTCATTTTTTCAGCTACACCATTATGTTGTGGGGTTCATGAAACAGTCTTTTCATGTCGAATTCCGTGTCTTCAGCAGTAGGCATCAAACTCTCTAGAAGTGTACTCGCCTCCATTGTCTGTGCATAGGTACTTCAGTTTCTTCCATATTTCACGCTCTGTCTTGGCATTGAATAACTTGAAGTAATTTAGGACCTGATCATTTATCTTCAAGAAATATATTCACACTTTCCGAGAAGCATCGTCAATGAAAGTCAGAAAGTATTTATTAACGCCCAGCGAACTAACTTCGAAGGGACCATAAATATCATAGTGTACCAGACTGAGTAACTATGATCTTCTCGTAGAAGAGAAGTTAAAGGAGATTTAAAGGAGATTCTATGTTGCTTACCAAACAGACAGTGATTGCAAGGATCTAGAGCAACATTCTTGGAGACAATGATTAGATCATTCTTTATAAAAGTAGATGGTCATTTCTCACTCATGTGACTGAGTATCCGGTGCGACAGATTTTGAGAAGCATCCCATTAAGCTATATTGAGGCTTTCTTTACACATCTTCAAATGAGTCTTGTAAAAAATGCCGCAAATATGTCATCGGGCGACAACATGACACCTTTGATAATTCTTCATATGTCATTTCTAAAGTGACTAGCATAACCTTGTTTGTCAATCGCTACTCCAGAGAGTAGATTGAGCCGAAGTTCTGTGACATATCTGACATCCTTCAGGGTTATTTTACACCATGTATTTATCTATATCTGAACATCACTAATTCTCATTATCTAAAAGAACTGACATTTCCCATCTTCATTGCACCAAAGTCTCATGCTTTGTATGTTGTGAAGAAATTCATGTGATGAGTAATGAGACATGATGCCACAGTATCGTATATTCACTCAACATCTTGGGTTGCGGTGTGAAGGCATGTGTCTTCTTCGATGGAGTAGATGGCTATATCTCATGAGACAACTACCAGTGTCTATCCATCGTTATTCTTCGACTGTGGATTGTCTTGGCTCTGCTCTTATTATAGCTTTCGAAAATTCTTCTTTAAGTTACATTTTATACCACAATGGTAGCACTTGTAAGAAGTCTTTTTCCGTCTCTAGATTTGCCTATACTTTTGCTTCCATCTATCACTCTACCTTGATTTTTATCTCGTTGTATTCCTCGATTCTATGTGTGAGGGCTTTGTGTTTGATATGTTCTCACGTCTTTTCTTCTGGCCTCCTCATTTGACATGACATCTTTCACCATATGTATGATAAGTTTGCCCATGGAGCCGAATTACTGAGAATAACCACCAATGTCTTCCAGCTATCAGGAAGAGAACTGAGAAGTATGAGGAGTTGCATTTCATCTCCCAACTGCATGTCTATTGTAGGTAACTGGTTCACCAGGCTTTGAAAGTCATTAGTGTGTTCTGCAATTGAAGTTTCACTCATTAACTTCAAGTTCTCCAAACTCCTCATTATTAAGGCTTTATTCCGAGCAGTATTGGTCTGATATATGCCATACATGTTCATACATATTTCGTAATCATCTGTATCATGTGCTACATGATGGAAAACACCGTAGTCGATCCACTACCTAATTTGTCCGATAGTGCTATTGTCGAGTTTGTTCCAATCACTCTCTTTGGAAAAATATAATTTCACTCCATTTCCCTCGATCTCATCGAATAGATCTTTGTAGTGTAGATAATCTATCATTCGATGTCTCCAGATAGAGTAATTAGTTACAGTCAGCTTGAACATTGCATCAAAATGCAAATCTTTCATTTCCATTTAAGTTTAAGATTTAAAATGAAAATAAGACAAAATCGGGACTGGTTTTCATAAATTAGAGGTCACATTTGCATCTCAACGATTGAAAATGGTGGATTTGACTATTCGTTGGTCAAAATCAGACCTAGAGAGCGATTTATAAATTATAGAATCTTTATGGGGCCAAACTATAATTTATTTAGACTTTAGGGGCTCAATTAAATTTACCAGTATGATGATGGGGTGGATACATGTCTACCGACGTGGCTATGTGGGATCGAATTACTGATGTGGTAGATGACGTTGTAGATACGCAGCAGCTGACTAGATTGTCAATGATAACATGACGACATGTGACTGATGACGTGTCTGCTAACTCAGCATTTCCGTGGCGCAGATGTGTGTCGTGTTCAACCTTTGGAGAACGGGAGGCCCGTGGCGGCATGGAGGACAACTTGATGGCATGTGCAACTTCTATAGAGTTCCATTTGATTGCCATAAAATATCATCGTGATCATCTCTACGTGAACAAGCTGATGATATGCTCAAATATGAATTTTGACTACTTTTTCGAAACTCAAATTTTTCAAACCGAGTTTCGTTCTTCAATTTTATCACTCCATTATATAATTAAAGCTACGAGTACCACTTGTTGTGATTCTCTGACTACTGAAGAGTGTTTATGAGAAAAATTTATTTTCCTATAAATACTTGAATAGACTTTAAAAATATTACAAACTTCTATATAAAAACCCAACTTTACACCCAATGCTCTCTTGACATGGACCTTAATAATTTTTGGGATGATTGAGCTCTCGTAATGAGAGCTCAATTTATAGCCAAAACAATTCTCAAAATTCAACAAGCATTTAATGAGTTTTAAATGTGGTGGTTGCCACTTTTGACAAGTTTGTTCAATTATTTAATGCAAACTTTTGACAATACATGTGGATGCATTTAATGCATGTTGGAGTGTTAGCGCCATAGCACTCAATGATGGATTTTCATGATGCAACGCGAAAGATTTCGATGAACATTAGCGAGCATTACAAAAAGATGTCGAAGCAATTGGTTGTGAAGAGCAAATAAATGTGAAGACTTAAGCGCCTAAAGAAGAATATTTTGTATAGTCTTATAGCCTATGGCTCTCACTATAAGTGAGTTTATAATAATTCAAGTACTATAAGCTCATATGACTCATGCACATTCATATAGATGAATTAAAGTCGTGTGCAAAATGATTGTAATCTTTAAATCATGTATTTTCTATAATGAGACCGGCATATCAGTCTCCCACACCTGCATACTGGTGACCCTGCTCTGTATTGGGCAGATTTGCATACTCTGTGGAGCTGGGATACTCCATATCAGTTCTCATACCGGTCAGTGTGGAGTTTGCACAGCTTCTGGAATAGGGACGGATCATACCGATCCTCATACCGGTTAGATTTAGATGAACATTAGCGAGAATTACAAAAAGATGTCGAAGCAATTGGTTGTGAAGAGCAAATAGATGTGAAGACTTAAGCGCATAAAGAAGAATATTTTGTATAGTCTTATAGCCTATGGCTCTAACTATAAGTGAGTTTATAATAATTCAAGTACTATAAGCTCATATGACTCATGCACATTCATATAAATGCAGTAAGGTCGTGTGCAAAATGATTGTAATCTTTAAATCATGTATTTTCTATAATGAGACCGGCATATCAGTCTCCCACACCTGCATACTGGTGACCCTGCTCTGTATTGGGCAGATTTGCATACTCTGTGGAGCTGGGATACTCCATATCGGTTCTCATATCGGTCAGTGTGGAGTTTGCACAGCTTCTGGAATAGGGACGGATCATACCGATCCTCATACCGGTTAGATTTAGATGAACATTAGCGAGCATTACAAAAAGATGTTGAAGCAATTGGTTGTGAAGAGCAAATAGATGTGAAGACTTAAGCGCCTAAAGAAGAATATTTTGTATAGTCTTATAGCCCAGGGCTCTCACTATAAGTGAGTTTATAATAATTCAAGTACTATAAGCTCATAGGACTCATGCACATTCATATAGATGCATTAAGGTCATGTGCAAAATGATTGTAATCTTTAAATCATGTATTTTCTATACTGAGACCGGCATATCAGTCTCCCACACCTGCATACTGGTGACCCTGCTCTGTATTGGGCAGATTTGCATACTCTGTGGAGCTGGGATACTCCATATCGGTTCTCATACCGGTCAGTGTGGAGTTTGCACAGCTACTGGAATCGGGACGGATCATACCGATCCTCATACCGGTTAGATTTCGATGAACATTAGCGAGCATTACAAAAAGATGTCGAAGCAATTGGTTGTGAAGAGCAAATAGATGTGAAGACTTAAGCGCCTAAAGAATAATATTTTGTATAGTCTTATAGCCCAGGGCTCTCTATAAGTGAGTTTATAATAATTTAAGTACTATAAGCTCATAGAACTCATGCACATTCATATAGATGCATTAATGTCATGTGCAAAATGATTGTAATCTTTAAATCATGTATTTTCTATACTGAGACTGGCATATCAGTCTCCCACACCTGCATACTGGTGACCCTGCTCTGTATTGGGCAGATTTGCATACTCTGTGGAGTTGGGATACTCCATATCGGTTCTCATACCGGTCAGTGTGGAGTTTGCACAGCTACTGGAATCGGGACGGATCATACCGATCCTCATATCGGTTAGCTAACTTGCATACCGACCTCCATATCAGTCAATAATCTAGTATGTGCGCTTTAACCTTTAACGGTCATATAGCCGTTTGAATTTGCAGGATCGACTTAGTGGCCCATGTAGACCAGCATGCCGGTCTCAGACATACCTTCATTATATATTGAGCCTCAATTCATTTTTACCAACCTTGTACACCTTCATAAAATTATTTTTAAGGTAAAAATATTGAGAGTAACTTAAATCTTCTTGATCATACACTCTAATCATAATCAAGCTCACACACTATACATTCATTATCATTTAGTGAGCTTGAGATACTTGGGGTTAGAAACTCACATCTTTAATCTCCTTATCTTTTGTGAGTGCTCAAGTTGTATTGTAAAATCATCATATCTCAAACACTTGGTTGAGAAATTCATTGTTAAGTGAGCATACTCAAATGAGTGATTATTGTAAATGATTGTGAGTGAGCTTAAAGACTAAACTCATTGTAAATATTTAAAGAGTGTGTCTATGTGATAAAATTATTGGTGTAAAGGTTTGGGATGAACCCAATGACAAAACTCTTGGTTTGAAATGAGCCACGAAAAACTTCTCAGTAAGTTGTGGATTCAACTTTATTAGTGAAAAGATTCAAGCGCGGCTTTAGAGAGTGGATGTAGGCATTATTGGCCGAACCACTATAAATCCAGTGTCAATCTCTCTAATTCTATCTCTTTAATTTATTGAAAATTTTATATTATATTTCCATATTATTTAATATAGCTTGTCATTGAGAAATTATTTGTTGGGATTATTAATTGTAGAAATTAATCATTAAACTTAATTGGTAAATATACTAACTTAATAGCATAAAATCGAAAAAATTTATATTTCCGTAATATTTATCCAATATCCAATTCACCCCTCTTGAATATATAGAGATTGTTTATTTAAGCGTGTTTGTAGATAATTTCATTTTTAGGATACCTACGGTACACACTGACACCAGAGTAATTAGGTTGTTTCTAAATCGAAGTGTTTCAAGATTCAAAGTTAGAAGACTCAATACGAGAGAATTTCAATTTTAGAATCCGGCCAAAGGACCCTTCAAAGTGAGGTAAAACCTCTATTTATAAAATACTTATGTGCATATCGCACTTTGAGATGGATTTTTAAAAAAAAAAAAAAAAAAATGTTTGGGCCCAATTTACACCCATAAGTGTACCATAATATTTAATTTAATGTGGGTAGCACGTGTGGGAGTATATTAAACTTTTCCTAACTTCCAAATAAGCAGGGTTCAAATATTTTTTCAAGTACTTTTAGAGTAAGGATTCTCCGTAGTGTTGGATCTGTAAATTCCGGAGTGTGACTTTATTCTTTATCTCTCTGAAATGAACCATCAGAGAAAATAAGGGAAATGTTGAAAAATTCCTAAGTAAGTATGAAAATGTTGTATGTAGCAAAGCTTGACATGTTGTCAAGGAAGACACATCATCAAAGAGATATGATCAAAGAATAACAACGTGTGAAAATACTAGGGGTGGCAATTTGGGTTAGAATTGGTTTATTCGTTTGATTCGATTCGCTTTAAAGTAAATACGGTTTTGAAAAAATGGATTCGTTTAATAAATAAGTTAATTCGATTCGATTCGTTTATTAAACGAATCGAATATAAATTTAAGCTCATTGATTCGTTTATTCATTTAGGATTCGTTTTATTATTTTTATTTACTAGTTCTTATTAATTTTCAATTAAGATTCGAGAAATTATAGCTAATTACCATAGAAAAAGTAAAATTTCTTATATTTGGTGATGTATTTTTAGTAAATATATTAATTACATATTTTATATGTATATATTTATGAAAAATTACTGTAAATCAAGTGTGGTAAATTATTTTATTAAATAATATTATGACTAGACGAATAAACGAATATTCGTATTCGATTCATTTAATAAACGAATCGAATACGAATCAATCATATTTTTATTCTATTCGTTTAGGATTCTATACAAATTCAATTCGTTGATTCGTTTTGCCACCCCTAAAAAATAGCTCCCAATATTACCACGTCATCAAGTAGTATGGCTCCATCATCATAGAGAGGGACACAGTAAACAATATGAGTGGGTGATATTTTGTAAACCCGCCGAAAGCTTATTGGCAAAAGAGCTTGTAAACCCACAGAAAGCCTACTAGCAAAAGAGCGTCTGCAGCTAGGCAAATAAAAATTCCTCGGTCAAATACTATATAGTACACATACTATGAATTATAGATGGCAATTGAGATATCCCGTCTTGGATTTGTCTCGTCTTGTCACGCCTCAAATTCCGATATAAATTTATATTATGGATAATTTTATACGAAATCTCGAATTTTAATTATGATTTAAGATTTTTTTATAAATCCTACTAAAAACCATAATTTTTTTTTTATTATTCATAATAAAGCCCCACTATTATCACATTATTGTGGGATACATAAAGGGCGTGAGAATTGAAACACGAAGGGCACAATATGATTCATATCACCGAATCAGTGTGACCAAAAGATGAATAAAAAATAATCATCATCATGAAAATTCTCACAAACTGCACAATGCAAGTCGATTTTGCATTTGGGGGCAGGTGAGTTTTCAAGCTTTTGAGGTGCGTTGTAGAATCTTAGATAGCAGATAAAAAGATTTGAAAATAAAAAAAGAGAAAAGGAAAATTAAAATGATTTATAATTATTAAACAGCAATAATTTTGCGGGTGGTGTAAAAATAAAAGGTGGTCAAATTGTTGACTGACATTGAGAGACACGACACGAGAATTGGTGTTTTCGTTAGAACCCCACTTCTGTGTCCCTCTAAACTCAACAAATCACATAATTACAAAAGATTTCAAGCAAGCTGACCATTATGCCCTTGCTGTGTGACAAAATTACCCTGATGGTACGGGCTCGAACAGGCGACCGACAGCTAGTCATTAGTAGTAATACAGTCGACCCACAATACGACGCAGTATAATGGTCCCCAAAATGAGCAAAACAGAAGCCACTTTGGTTACTGGAAGAGAAAATGACCAAACAGTACTCTCAGGCCAAAGAAAGCGACACCATAACATGAGGATAACGGATTTTTCAAATATATATATTATCCTCTCTTCCAAGGCCATTATAGTAAATAATCAAATAAAGCCCATTTATAAAACCAAAGGTTATCTACATATCCTTTTGGCGTTTGATAAAAAAGATTCAATACCAATGATTTTGCTACTCCATTTTCTAAATATTTTCAATCTTAATTTAATTACTTGTAATAATATACAAATTTTGTATAACCCCATTTAGATACAGAACCTTCCTTTTAAATATTATTATTACAATCTTATATCCCATAATTCAATTGATTAATTGTTGTCGTATTAATTGAATTTCTTATGAATATATGGTAAAAAGGGGTTAGTGGTGGATTATATTACATTATTTATTTTTATTGGAAGTGCAGTTGGAGGAGTGGGTGGGGGGAGAGATTCGGTGGTTTTAATTTATTCTGCTGTTTATTCAAACTCTTTCACTTAAAACTAGAAAAGCTTTGGGCTAAGTTAAGGAAATCAATAAATAAATAAAATTATCAAACTCCAAAGCTAAATTCGACCCAGAAAACACGTTGTATCGATTACTGTTTTATGTCTTGGATTGTGTGACTTTTGTTTGTCTCCTATACTTTCTTTTAAAAGAAATACAATACTCTCAACAAAGTTTTAAAAATCAAAACAGTGATGAAATCGGTGATCTAAAAATTTAATGAGTCATTAATTCGATCAATAAAGTCATGTCCAAAAAATTGATAAATCGATTTATGTAATAAATAATTTTTTTAATTTTTTTTTAATTTTTTTAAAAATAAACCTATCAAGTCTAATTTTTACCGATTTCGATCGGATTTGATTGATTTTTGTCTGAACCGATTATTTATCTTTGATCGGACCGGACTCACGATCGATTCTCAATTCGACCGATTAAACCGATCAATTCGATCAAAATTTTAAAACATTGCTATTTAGTTTGGCCTGCCCATGCCTTCATTACTTTCTTCTCTTTAGAAGTCTCCAACTTGTAACACATTAAAGATAGCACATACACAACTGACGCACGTGTTTAGTCTTAAAAGCCAGTCAAATTGGCTGTGCATAATCTTGCACAAAATCATTCCATCGGTTTTGTAAATTATTTTATGCTCTTGTTAACGGGATTTGTTGTTATACTTTTGCAATAAAAGGGTAAATTATATCATTTTTGAGATGAGGTTTGACATATAGACTTAACTTAGTGATACATAGGAGTTTTCCCGAGAACGGGACTATCGTGAATGATGAAGTAAGTTGAGATACCGACCCGACCACATGAAGAATGTTGATTTGGGATTTTCTGAGAATTTGTTAAATCTGACTTGATGAGGAAATTGTCTGTCAACCCGACCTAATTGTATGAGTTAGAGAAAGCTTTGATGAACATCATCTGCCTTGGTATGCCAACTTGAGAAACAAAGATGTGATCACATGTCGATCGGTACTAAGGTCATGTGACGTATGCCCTAAGTAGGGATGAGTGTTTCTAGAAGGCTAATGATAATTGTGGGAAAACAACGACTCTTATTGGAAGTAGCTCCTACCAGCCGCCATAGGCCGGTGCAGTGGCAGAGCAGAAACCGTCAGAGGCTGCCATAGTTGCAGAGAAATATGCTGATCTGATTGGTCAGCTGGAAAGAGATTGAGGATAATTATGACTGCAATGATAAAGTAAGTGACATGTGATGACGTTAGAGGCGGTGCAGTAGTGAATTTAGAGCCTATATAAATGGGTTGAAGTCTCATATTCAAGGGTTGTCAATTTGGATTAATAATTTTTACATCTTACTACTTGTAAAAGTTAGAACTCAAGAACTAAAAATAGAGGGAGAAAGTTAGGCAGTTATATAACCATTTGAAAGAATTGTATCGGGCTTATATAAGACCTGATATGTTTAATCACTTTGAGTTCATTTCCCTATTTGTAGCTCGAGTTGGTATTGACCCCGAACAATAATAAAATATCTCAATTTCTCCCGTGGACGTACGTTGGAGTCACTCTCCGCCGAACCACGTACACTTTGTGTTTATCCTATCTGTTTGCTAAGTCTGTTTTGGTTCCATTTTAATCAAACAAATTAATTGTTGAGAGAGATTTATTCGAGGAATTAATTTCACATATTATCCTTGGAATGAAACAACCGTCAAACAATATTAATTTTGAGGTTTTTTGTATGTAAATTTTATAAGGTGCATATGTTTGAATCGTACAAAATAATTACTTCTAATGCTGTCCATTATTATAAATTTCAAGGAAAATCAACATATGCATCCCAAAATTTCGTATAATTAACCAACACATTTTAATAGTTTTGAAAATGGACATACATTTAGTTAAAGGACATATATATCTCCAAATTTAAAAAACAAATACACCCCAAAATTTTATAAAAATAATATTTTTTTAGAATTGAGAAGGGGCGATAATTATTAATAATTTAATTTGATAGCATTATTTTTAATATTAGTTTCTAGTTACTGAACTAAATTTGGAGTGTATATTTCTTATTTTTATGAAACTTTGGAGTGTATATGTTCTTTTACCAAATTTTTGGAGTATATATGCCCATTTTCAAAATTAAGGGGGCGTATTTGAGGATTATGTTGTTTTTTCCTAAATTTGATTTTGAGACAATTACAAAAATGATTTTAAAAAACTTATGTATTTACATAAATGACAAACTTCTAAATTTTTTTACTTTAATTTATTGTCTAAATAGGCAATTTTCGTAAAAAAATTGCCTTTAAGTTATTGGCTTAGGGCGGTGACTTAGAGCAGAAAAAGCGACGGCCAGCAAAGCTAATAGCGATTGCATGGTAACCACGGCTGTGGGATCTTAAACTAAATCTATTAAAGCGTCGACGTATGGTTAATATTAATTTATATTGAGATTAATTTTTTTATGTTAATTTATATTTTAATTTTTGTTCCATAATTTATACTTTCATTATCCCAACAAACACTTCTGATCTATTGGTTCTGTCGAAGCATGGAAGGAAGCATCGATCTATCATTTTTATGTTAATATAATATAATCTTTTTATTAATCTTTAAAATGTTACGTGTGACATAAAGTGATATTGGTCTTTTATCAGTATCTTTTCACTTTTATTAAAATTTCCCCCCTTTTTTCTTTCACTATACTTTACTTTCAAATCGTGCAAAAATAAAGTGTTACTCTTTACTGCTCAGAAGTGTTGCATGATTAACGGATCTGTTTTATGTTTTAAATGACATTAAGAAGTGGTATACTTGATGCATAAAAAATAACTATCAACTTTTAATGTCTCTGTTTGAATCTCACTGAGGATGAAGGTTTTTGTTCGTTGTAGCGTACGTACGTGAACAAAAGTATGTGAAGTTCGAATAACTATCGACTTTTAGTTTCAGGATTCAAATCTCACAAAGGAGAAAAGTTTTTGTTTGTTGTGGGATTTCTGACGTAAATGATGGTTGATTGAGTAGTTAATAGTTGATCGTAATTTCGAGTATAAGTACTGTATACAACACAAAACTCGTGATTGTTAGTACAAATATATGAACAATTCTTCAGTTGTAATCGAATTCGATTTTCATAAATTTCTCGATATATTTTCTTACAAAATTTTATTATGATATTTATAATTGTCTTTGATTTAGACAGATTGCCAGTTTCAGAATTTAAAAAGGAATTAAACGCTTTAAAAATATCTGTGTTCAATAGCTTTTACATACAAAAGCTAATCACCGATTGCCACATCAACGTGGTATTCATTTTTAATTTTTATGGTAATGTGTTGTTATGATCACCATCTTAACAAACTTAGCTTAGTTTTCTAGTTAGTTTCCAAATAGAAAAAAAAATGTTATAATTTATACATCGTATTATATATAACTATCATTTTCATATATCATCCTATATTTATTATATTCCTAGTATCATTGTTTGTTATTTATTAACAACATAATGGCAATTTTTTATATGGCCTGTGAATGATGTGAACTTGAGATTTTAAATTACGGGTATTTAAGTGAATTTAATTATAAAATAATGATGAAAATGATGTGTGGAATTTTGTTTATTTTCAAAGAAACTTCTAAACTACAAATCTTGATAGATACGGATGTTAAGAATTCGTTGTCATTTGATTTGTTAGGGTTCATTAGTACATGTTTTGGTAGAACCTCCTATATTTTAGTCCTCAGAAATTTATTTTATACTTCAAGCCGTTTAATTTGGGCTTAATTATAATTTATCATCGGATGTGTTGACTATCTTCAACACATGTTGGTTTATCGTTAAAAATATTACAATATTATCATAGTTTAGGTTGATGTTTTATTGAGAGTTGAAAATAATCAAATTATTTAGTGTAAAAAATTAACCCTCTAATTTGGTCTTTCATACTTCGTAGTCAATGTTGTTTTGTCCATCTCTTTTACTCTACAAATTTATTTATTTTTTTCCCAATTTCATCGTCTAAATAAAATGTTATATCAGTAAGCTAAACTCTAATTAAAACTAGGTATGAAATGGATGTGATTTTTTACTTTCACGAATTTATTATCGTGAGAGTGAAATTTATACTGTCTTTTTTTTAGACTTGGGTGCTTGTACCTACAAATGGATTCAAAAACTCTAATCAGAATGAGATATGAAAGGGAAGTTTCACGAATTTATTGATTTGAAAGGGAAGTTTCTGCCGTCTTCTTCATCGGGCATGAGATTTGTACCTGTAAATGCACTCAAATGCCCAAGTAAGTTGTGTTTGTTTATATAAGTATCTCGGAATTGTATTCCTTAAATATCAGGATTGAAGGACACGTGGCAAATCGTAATATGGTGGGAAATATGATAGTATTATACCTACAATATACATTCTTTTATTTGGCACAATGAAAAATAGAAGAAGAGATAAAAGAAAAAAAATAATTATCATTCTTGCGTGAGCAAAACGTATTCAAATTGCAACAAATCAATATATCCTGGTTAAATATCACAAGTGAAATCAGAATGATGTGAATTTGATAATGCAAGGGTAATGGTGGATAATCCTTTTTAGTTGTATAAGCTAATGAACCTAAGTTTCAATGAAACTCAATTATTAGTATTGACTATTGAAAGAAATGTAATGTTAGGGCTCCTTTGTCATCCAGTGATGTGACTTTTAATTTCAGTTATTATGGTTTAAAATTCCCATCTTTTAATTTTAGTTATTTTTTTCTGCTGTTAATTGTAGACTGGACATTGCTTTGATGCAGAAGAAACTGACAAAGAACTGTTTGAAAATTCTTCAAATATCATTGGAGGATAGATATGTCTTTTGAATGAGAGGGTGCATTGGAGAGGTACAACCCTATGGAGGGTTGCACCATAAACCAAAGGGTGCCCTTAAGGCACCCTTCCATGCCTTTATAAGGATGCCTCCATGTTCACTCTCATGAATGGAAAAATAATCTAAATTTGTGAGTCTGATTTTACTGGTTTGAGTCTGAGAGAGTTCCTCCATTTTCCAGTTCGAGATCTTGTTAAGGAGTGCCCCTTGAACAAGAGGAATCCGGGTTATCCTGGGAGAACATTAGCCACAAAACCCGTAGAGCACCGAGACGGGGCTGATAAGTTCTTAAGGACAGAGAATCATCTCGACTCGGACAATTTTAATCAGGTTTTTTTTGGTTCTTAAAGTTTTATGATTTACATGATTGTGATCTGGTTTTGATTGAGTGATGCATGCCAAATTAGATTTACAACACATATTCTTCCAACAATCTTAAGACTTATTAACGAATTTTTGTGTTGTAAAATCTATTATATATATGACCGGCGACATGCACCAGTAAATCATGCTTGTTGTGCATCAGTCCGTTCAAAACAGATAAATCATCTCTATGCCCTCAAAATCCGAGATGCCTCTTAACAGGAAACTTAACCGCTATGAGATTGAAAATGATCACGCTCTGGAATATAAGTCACGCACAATCACAAACAACTTAATTGCTTTCTAGACATGTTAAAAGGAGCCACCTTTAGAAGTTATGTGTTTGTTTGACAGGAAAAAAAATTTTGATGAAATCTGCAATTTGGAATTGCATACATGCTTTGGCTGAATTTATTACTGTAATTTTTATTATTCGTACTTTGCATGATGAAATAAAGTCGCACATTGCATATTTTGTGAAATCAAAGGGTGTGAGAAAAATTATATCCTTTTAGATTTTATGGAAGTTATTTATTCAACCACCCACAAATGAAATTATATAATTATTATTATAATAATAAAAAATAATTATCACCGCATAATATTTTTTATTATTTAAATATAATCTTGCATACATGATTCTTGTAAGTTGATATGTGTAATTAACTTAGGAAAATAGCTATGCAAGTGGGTTTGGTGAATAGTCATGGCTTTTTACATGAGATGCAATCTGACGAGAAAAAAAAAATTAATTAATTTTTGTTGAGAAAAAAAATTTGAATTGACGTGACTATGCATGTATTTAAAAGAAAAGAAAAATTATTGTCAATACATGCATTAAATGAATAATTTTGCAGTTTGCGTTTTTTTTTTTGCATTACTAATAATATAAACTTAGATCTATCTATATAATTAATATAGTATACATGTTATTGAATATGCATTTAACATTATAGAATATATGTAATCATATTAACTTAGTGAAATCATAAACTGAATTTTTTGGTAGTATAGGTTTAAGTTAATATTAGGATATTCAATTATCACAAGTGTACACCTAGTTTAATTGTGATAAAGTTGAAAGTTATTTGTTAATTATATGTTGCATATTTGGTTGAGAATTAAAAGTGTAGTTTTACACAAGTAATTACATCCAATCTTGTTTGACACATACACATATATCTACACCTATCGTATATTGTTTTGTGACATTGAAAAAGTGAAATACTGAGTTTGAATTGCTAAGAGGTTCTATTGAGAAAGTAATTAAAGGATATTCCTTTATTTACTTTTCATAAGAAATCTTGGTTGGAATTTCAAGGACTTGTGTTTATTGGTACTACTGTCAAATAGAACAACAAGTGGATATTTTGTATATCACTTGAGACAAGATCATTTGTTGGTCGTTGTACAATTTGTCTTTTGTAGACTTATTGAACCCTGTTTGTTTCCAGTTACATATGGTTAGTGGAAACATCACAATACCGGTCTCTCATGGAGAAAACCGGAGAAGTTTGGTGGGGAAAACTTCAAACAGTGGCAGAGCAAAATGCTGTTCTACCTGGCAACTCTGCAGTTGGCTAAGTACCTCAAAGATCATCTGGGTCATGTGGAGGGTGAATCAGAGGCAGCCAAGGAAGAGTGAGAACATACTTGGATGTCTGGAGACTTCTTATGCAAGAACTACCTTTTGGGTGGTCTTGACAATACCCTGTACAATGTGTACGAAGGCATGACTTCTGCGAAGATTCTCTGGGAATCTCTCGAGAAGAAATACAAAACCAAGGATGCCGGACAAAAGAAATTTGTCATGGGTAGGTTCCTGGACTACAAGATGGTAGTTTCAAGGACGGTGATGTCTCAGTTGGGTGAACAACAATAGATCATTCATGAAATACTGGATGAAGGTATGAAACTCTGTGAGACGTTTCCAGTTGCCACCATAATTGAAAAGTTGCCTCCATCATGAAAGGACGTCAGGAGTTATCTGCAACACAAAAAGAAGCAGATGAGCCTTGAAGGCCTTGAAGTTCGATTGAGAATCGAACATGACAACATGATGTCCGAGAAGGCCAGCTACAAGACTATGGAGTCTAAGGCCAACATCTTTGAGGATGTAAAGGGTAGCAAAATAAGAAAGAACAGTGAAGCTGATTCTTCCCAAGCGAACAAGAAGTTCAATGGGAAGTGCTACAACTGTGAAAAGAGCGGTCATATGACAAAGGACTGCAGAAACAAGATATCTCAGGACAATGGCAGGAAAAATGAGGCCTATGTCGCTGAAGATGAGCAGTTAACTGATGAGATTTCAGAAATGAATCTCTCAGCAGTGGTAACTGAAGCCAACTTGGTTGGGAATCCGAGAGAATGATGGGTAGACACTAGGGCTACTCATCATATCTGTGCTGATAGCAAGATGTTTTCCTCATATCAGAAAGGTCGATGGCGGCGATCATCTGACAATGGGAAATTCGTCTACCTCTAGAGTGGTTGGACAAGGCACAGTAGTTCTGAAAATGATATCCGGAACAGAGCTTACATATAAGAATATTTGCATGTTCCAGATATTCGGAAGAACTCGGTCTCGGGTTTGTATTTGTTTCTGACAAAATTGTATTGACCGAAAATGATATCTATGTAGGGAAAGGATACCTCGCTGAGGGCCTTTTCAATGACTGTCAATTGTGCTATTAATAAAGCTGAAACTTCTGCTTATATTATTGAGTCACAAAATATATGGCATGAGAGGTTAGGACATGTTAATTATGATACAATGCGTACATTAATTAACATGAACCTTATACCTAAAGTTGAATTGATAGCCAACATGAGTGTGAGGCATGTATTGAAGCAAAAAATACATAGAACATCATAGGACGAAGTTCTGAACCCTTGGAACTTGTACACACTGACGTGTGTGACCCGAATATTGTGCAAATAAAAGGCGGTAAAAAGTACTTTGTCACTTTTATCGATGATAGCACAAGATTCTGTTAAGTGTATTTGCTGAGGAGCAAAGCTGAAGCTATTGAGAGCTTTATACACTGAGAACGAAGTTGTAAATAAACTTGGCAAGTAAATCAAAAGAATCAGAAGTGATAGTGGTGGTGAATATGTTTCATCATTCGGTGAATATTGTTCTGTGCACGGAATTATTCACGAAACCACTGCTCCTTATTCTCCTCAATGGGATTGCTGAATGCAAAAACCGAACGTTGAAGGAATTGATGAATGCCATGTTAACAAGTTCTGGCTTACCTCAGAACTTGTGGGGGAAAGCCCTGCTTTCCGCGAACTACGTTCTGAACAAGCTTCCTCACAGAAGATTGGACAAGACACCATATGAGTTGTGGAAAGGTTATGTACCTTCCTACAAATATATAAAAATGTGGGGGTGTCTTGTCAATTGCCAAGGTGATGGTTCCTAAACCTAAGAAGGTGGAATATGACCCAAAACTGTTGACTGTATATTCATCAGATATACTTGCAACAGCAATGCATATCGATTCTTGGCACACAAGTATAAGATTCCTGACATCAATCATCCAAAGGTGATGATTGAGTCAAGGAATGCAATATTTTTGAAGAGACATTTCCTTGTAAGGAAAGACAAAGAAGAGAGTCTCTCAAAAAGCTGTTGATACTGTCAATGATAGTGATCATGTTGACCAAGAGTTAGATCCGATTTTCTGACATATTTGTTGGAAAATGAGCCTCGAAGCTATAAAGAAGCAATGTCTTCTTGGGAGGCACCTCTGTGGAAAGAGGCGCTTATCAGTGAGATTGATTCAATCCTACAGAACCATACTTGGGAGTTGGTTGATCTTCCTCCAGGTTGTAAGCCACTGGGCTACAAATGGAAAGATGAAAATGGATGGATCAATAGATAAGTACAAGGCGAGGTTTGTCATAAAAGATTATAGACAGAAAGAATGTCTTGTTTACTTTGACATCTATCCACCAGTGATTCGTATCACATTAGTAGAATGTTTATAGCTATAGCAGCTATATTTGGTCTTGAAATACATCAAAAGGATGTAAAGACGTTATTCTTGAATGGTGAATTGGATGAAGAGACTTACATGGAACAACCAGAAGGGTTTAATGTTCCTGGATAAGAACAGAAGGTGTGCAAACTTGTAAAATCCTTGTACGGATTAAAACAAGCACCTGGACAATGACATGAGAACATTTACAAAGAGATGTTGTCAAGTGGGTTTAAAACCGATGAGTGTGATAAGTGTATCAACTCAAGAATGACATGTCGTTGTATGTCTCTATGTAGACGATATGCTGATAATTGGTAATAATCATGAGTTTATTCAGTCTACCAAGAAAGTGTTATCCAGTAAATTTGATATGAACGATTTGGGAGTAGCTAACCTAACTCTTCCTTTATCAAAAAATACTGGTTTAAGCATATCGCAATTAGAGTATTCGAGAGTCATCAGAAGTCTGATGTATCTCACGAATTGCACACGACCTGATATCGCTCAAGCTGTGAATCGGCTTAGCAGATATACGAGCAATCCAGGACACAACCACTGGAAAGCCATAGTAAGTGTTTTGAGGTATAAGAAACTTCAAAATATGGGCTATATTACGAGAGATATCATGTTGTTCTAGAGGGATACAGTGATGCTGGATATCTAATATAGTGGATTCCAAATCTACGGTTGGATTTGTTTTCACACTTGGTAATGCAGCCGTGTCATGGAAATCCTCGAGGCAAACATGTGTTGCCCGGTCTACTATGGAATCTAAGTTCATAGCATTAGACAAAACAACGGAAGAAGCAGAATTGCTTAGAAACTTCCTGGAGGATATTCCTAGTTGGGCCAAACCGGTGCCAACGATTAGCATACATTGTGACAGCCAATCGGCTATTGGGAGAGCCCAAAATACAATGTATAATGGTAAGTCTCGACACATACGTCGGAGACATAATACCATAGGTCAACTGCTCACAAGTAGCATAATATCGATCGATTATGTTGAGTCGAAGGAAACCTAACGGATCCACTAACTAAAGGTTTACCTCGAGAGCAAGTTGAGAAGTCATCGAGGGGATGGGCTTGAAGCCTATAATCTAAGAATTGTCACTGTGGAAACCCAACCTAACTGACTGGAGATCCCAAGATCTAGGTTCAAAAGGGACAACATAAACTTTGTGCAATTCAAAACAAGCACTGAAGAGTTTTGTACTTTTTCCCATTCCGATAATGACGCTGAGTGTTGTCTGTCATTGGTTAGGATAAGTTAAAGCTTTTAATGATCACTATATTAGGAGATGAGTCCTAATGGGGTAAAGACAGATTACCTCTTCATAGTAGATCACCTATTTCAAGTAAGAAGTGAGGCCGCTTCCATGGGAACTTTTAAAGGCGGGTTACCCTAAAGTGCTTGATGAATCCAGGACCGTTGTTCAGGGCCGAAATGAACACAACCGTAGAACGGAAAATGGTCGAAGTAAAGCTGTGTGTTGGCAGTTGTCTTGGTTTACACCAACGGCAGAACAGTTCAAGACTATGGGTCACTGGTTTGCCAAGTAAATCCGATTGTCATTCACTAGGAAAGGTTCAAGGCGAAAGCTACCTATTTCGATGCAGCTTTAGTTCATGGAAACTCTCTCAAGTGTCTGTATGAATATTTGAAGAATTGTGGGGGATTGTTGAAAATTCTTCAAATATCATTGGAGGATAGATATGTCTTTTGAATGAGAGGGTGCATTGGAGAGGTACAACCCTATGGAGGGTTGCACCATAAACCAAAGGGTGCCCTTAAGGCACCCTTCCATGCCTTTATAAGGATGCCTCCATGTTCACTCTCATTAATGGAAAAATAATCTAAATTTGTGAGTCTGATTTTACTGGTTTGAGTCTGAGAGAGTTCCTCCATTTTCCAGTTCGAGATCTTGTTAAGGAGTGCCCCTTGAACAAGAGGAATCCGGGTTATCCTGGGAGAACATTAGCCACAAAACCCGTAGAGCACCGAGACGGGGCTGATAAGTTCTTAAGGACAGAGAATCATCTCGACTCGGACAATTTTAATCAGGTTTTTTTCTGGTTCTTAAAGTTTTATGATTTACATGATTGTGATCTGGTTTTGATTGAGTGATGCATGCCAAATTAGATTTACAACACATATTCTTCCAACAGAACACGACAATGTTCAGCTTATATATTTGTTTTACATTATGGTTGAGTCATTTTCAGCTTTGAATTGTCACTTTCACATGGATGTTTTTTAAAAAAAATGCTACTGATAAAATTTTGCAAGAGATTCTTGTACCAATTTCTGATTCCATATAAAAAAAAATCAAACTGCTTCCAGAATATATTTCGATAATGTAAGTGAATGTTGGGATTCAGGATTCTGCGTTCTGAGAAGCAGCAAGAAAGACAGCTCCAGCTCCGGAACTGCCATGAGAAGGTTCGATTATTACATTGTCAGAGAGTTCATTTCCTAGCATTTCCCATACACCGCTGTGCAAATAATTTCTGAAGATTCGGTAGTGTTCATAAAGTCCACCTTCCACATTCACTACACTTTTCTTCAGTTCAATTCTTTCAAGCTTCTTAATTATTCCCACAATCCCAGCTGCGGCTAGTCGCGCCCCTCGTTCTACAACAATGTCACATACTTCTGCTACAACTTCTCTCACCATTGGTGTAGAGTCTGTTATCTGGAATATGGTATATGTAGGAGTTCAATTACCAACATTAATTCAGTAGATACTATACCTTTCTGTTGCTTTGAAAATAAACTTTACCCCAAAAATTTCTTCAAGTTTTTCATTCACCACTTCATAGTCTTCGGTTGTGTCTTGATGCATTGTAGCCATATCCGGCGACCTATGTATATTAGAAAACATAATAAAACTTGTAAATATTCAAAGAATTATTTCTCTGCGAACTGTAGTTGTTTATCAAGTTGCTGCATACTGATTAATTTATTTGTGAATAAAAGCTCAAATGTCCTACAAAATTTTGTTCTTCTTTTCATTTCCCCTTATGAAATTCCTAATCTCTTATACCTTAAGAGGTATGGCAGCATAAGTTTTGGCGGCACAGAATGTCCAAATATGGCTGTCTCTTTGGCCAGCTTCAGCAAGACTCTTCTCACAATTTCTCCCAAGTACATTCCTGAAACAAGCTTTTCGAAGATCTGAAATAAAACAATATCAGAAAGAAATGAACTAAACTTGCACCAACAGAAACATTCTAGTACATGATTTTCATACCCTGGAGCCAGGATTCAAGGTTTCAGCATCCAGGGAAGCATCAAACTCGGTGACTGGAAAGTAGGAGGAACTGAAGTTTCCCCACTCTGTGCTGATAATCTGCAATTCTAAGCTCAAATATTAATCTATTTTCCTCATTATCAAAGGGAATTGATTCAAAATAGTAACTTAC
Organism: Zanthoxylum bungeanum; assembly: GCA_019454045.1. Lineage (NCBI taxonomy): Eukaryota > Viridiplantae > Streptophyta > Magnoliopsida > Sapindales > Rutaceae > Zanthoxylum > Zanthoxylum bungeanum. The sequence continues at coordinate 26,452 of SKCR01029993.1, forward strand.
AATCTCGCCTGACTTGGGTGATGGAACCTGCCATTCGGGGACTGCTTCTGATGATTCTACGTATGCAGCATTCGTGCCCATCCCTAGAGTAACTGCAGCCACACTGTCTCTGTTGTAGAATCTGCCTCCAGCCAAATTTCCAATAGTGTCATCAACCTGCTCAAGATATTAGCTGCAAGACTTCAGAATAATGCTCGTCTTTATTGGATTGAACAACAATTTATTACTATTACAATATGTACAGTTAACAGTAGAATCATGAACATAAAATAATTACCAGAGCGTAAACCCGCATATTCAAATCATGTTTTGCAAGAGCTTGGTTGATGTCTGTTAGCAAAGTTTCTCCCACCTGATTACATCATGTCAAATTGAAATCAACAAACATTCAATAGGAACATGGACCGGGCAGCCTTATATAGCCTTTTTGCACATTGAAATTGAAGACCTTGTATTAAGATTATGCAAATCTCATTGTTAAAAATTCCAGTAAATGTATAATATAATTGGAATGAAGTTCGTAATTCTAAATTTAAGTGTTCTTCAACAAAATGCATGAGACTTAATTTGTTCTTCTTGTATACTTTCTGTTGATATCAACAAAAATTAACATAAGCAAACTTAACTGTGTCGATGACCGCAAAATTCTTCCATTTTATGGCCGAGGCAGAGGCTGTTGCTGCTTGATCCACCGAATATGACAAAGTGAAACCCAATTCTTTTTCTTTAGCTGGAGTTTCATTGTCGCTCTCTGGATGACCAGAAACAAATTTTGCCGTCTCCCCAGCAATGTAGTCGAATAATTCCTGCAACCAACCAATGCAATTTTCACTATAATTAAACAGAGAGCTCATTGAGTTCAGAAATTTTCAAGAGGCCAATAAAATCACACCTGTGAAGTACCAGACATCACATTGGAAGGAATAGATATCTCTTCCCTATGCAAATCAGAAATTGGCTCATTTTTCCCTCCAAGTCTCGCACACAAGATCAAAAAATCAGTAGCTCTCAAATTTATCCCATAATATAATCCCTTCTCTTCCCTGCCACCAAAATCAAATCAAAATAAAACGACATGACATATGTAGTGGTGAGACACACAAGAGTCTTAGAAGTTACACAAACCCATTTGGAAGTGAAGCTACGTAAGAAACAAGCATATTAAGATTGGTGCTTGTCTCATCAGATGCCAAAGAGGCTTGCATATTAGACACCAAATCATTTGCCACCTGCCATAGTTTTGGGACCGGAGTTGCACATTCCCTGGCGAATTTGCGTATAATTCTTTGAGTTTGCTTCCATTGTCGCTCTGTCCTTCGCTTCCATTGCCTCACTAATGCTGCTGCTACCAAAACTGTAGCAGCTGTGCTCAGTGCTGCCACCACTACCACTTCCTTCCTCATTCCTCCCTCTTGGACATCAATTTGTTTTATTTTCTTGCTTATGATAGATAGTATTCCATTCTAAAATAATATTTATTATTTTTTTTTTCTAAATTGTATTGAGAATAACAAAAATCCGCTATTCCTGTACAGTGTGGAACGGGTATTGTGGTTAATGGATGGGATTTATGAATTTTTCGGAAGAGGTTAGAGTCTAATAATATTAATAATATACAAGAGTCTTTACAAAGTCAACCAAGCCCAAAATGGTGTGAGCTGTTTGGTTCAAAAAGTTAATGGCATGAATTGGGTTAAATTAAACAAGAAGATCCTGCATCAGTTATGTTTGAACAGCCCCTGACACACTGGACGGACATGAGTTCAAGCATCAACTGACATACAAAAATCTTCAAGCATTTTACTGGAAAAACAGTTAAATTAATAAACCCTCCAAGCTATTTCGCATCAGTTACCAAATTTACTTTTGAGCCTATTCTTTAACAACCAGAGCATCTAAATTTTCAGAAGTTAAAGCTTGAATAAACATCAGAAATAAGAATATAAACTTGAAGAATTCAAAACTGTGTAGTTTTTTTTTTTTTTTTTTTTTTTTTTTTAATCACCATTTTATAGGAATATCAGTTTTGCCTCACAGGTTCACACAACTGCGATAACATCCAATTTTCAGAGTGGGACATAAATGCAGAAGCAGGGTGAACACTAGGAGGTTTTTCTTTGACCAGCTACCAAACAAAGACATTAGAGGCATTTCTATGAAAAAGAAATTTCTTGCTATATGTTTATTTATTGTTTTTTTTTTCCAAAAGCTTCCTGTTTCGAAGAAGCCTGTCTCTTTAGTCTTTGGTTTCCACCTTTTGACTTGGAAATATGCCCCAAGTCCAAAACCAAAGATGCAAAAATCTTTCTTCAAAAAAGGAAGATCAAAGTTTGCCTTCTCATAAATTGAGCTAAAATTATCAATTTATTGGAAATTAAATATAAGTCACTATTCATTTTCCCTTTTGATTCAAGTTTCTTTTGTTTATTAGAAAATCTAATAATCAATAAGCTAATCCCAACTTTTTAAGCCTCATGTGATCTTTCAACTAATTTAGTAAATATACACGAGCAAAAGATGCTTGTCACGTAAGGGCCAGAGGTGTGATTTGGTGGTAAATTGCTTAAAACTTAATTGCCAGGTCTTGAGTTTGAGTTCAGATGGTGCATTTCTTGTAGAGTTTAGGGTAGCCTTTTTGGAGTTGGTCCTTGTAGCGTCAATCTGAATAATATATTGTACATTTTATTATTTATTAATAAAATAACTACATTTTCTTTTCAAACCTTATTAATGGTAATGTCATATGCATATTAGATTGATATATAAATATGTTAAAATGACATCAACCTTATAATAGTCATGTAGTAATATTGGACACTGGATGGTCCGACATTATGATAGTATTATTATTATTAAGTATTCTTAAAGTAAATATTCATAGTTCGTTGGTTTTTTAATATGTCGAATTCCTATGACCTAGAAGACTAACACATGTCGTATATTCGAATTGGAGTTCCAATGGTTTAACCCGATATACCATGAGCTTTGGAAACTCGTATAGACATGTGGGTATTCGTTGGAGCGAATACTGAATGACTCACATGTGATTCCTAATAGTTGGAAGTACACATCACCGTCAATAGGAATGTCATCGAGTCGAGTAGCATATGCGATCATTTGACTATATGATAATACTGATTTTATGTGATAACCTCCACACTTAGATGTCATGTATGTTAGAAATATTTCATGGTCTGGCCTTTAGATATTCGTTAGGTGTGGACCGATACACTCGTTAATCAAGTGTGTATCAATATAGGATCTGTCGGCCCGTATGTGTACCACAAAGGGGTTTATGTATCCATATGAGTAAGTCACGATTCTTAAAACTTTGGCCAAAGTCGATCACTTATGGTGGATCACATATATCAGAAATAGTTTCTGATTAGTTGTAAAGAATCGTGGACATATGAACATGAGATGTGCGCCTCAAAAATTTGATGGTGAATTATATATTTCCTAAGCATAACTCGGATAGCATACGACATATGGATTGATAAACATATGTGATGACCTCGATTTGTATAGTTCAAAAAGGTCGTTCGTGTTTTTCGCGAATTTGGAAGTGGCCGAATTGCGTACATATATGCTATGTTTAAATGACGAACGTGTTTGGACTTAGAGAGTCGCACAATATAAGGTGTATTCGTTGAGCACTTGGGTAGCCAATAATTTTTTGTAATGGATAATATTCGATATTATAATTATCAACTAAAGTAATTAAGTATTATTATATAACATTGATTATTTATTTTGACCCAAATGAATCAATTGGATTAATCCAAAATTACATAACGGCTTTATCACAATTTCATAAATATATATATCATTTGAGTATATTTTGGTAATTACAAATATATAATAATAGATGTATTTGTCTTGATTTAATGGTAGACATGTAACTAATCCATTAATTAAATTGTATTTTGATTTAATTAGATTAAATCAAAGTGATAGATAAAAGTGATTAGTCTCAATTAATTATATATATTTAGACAAATTAAATTAATTCCATATAAAAATTGATTATAATTTTTAATAAAAATTTGGCTCTTGTATAACGTGGATCCCCCAACCGTTCTTCAGATCGTGGCGCCTGACATTTTCTCTGCTGCTTCGTCTCTCTTGCTTTCTTCATTTGTTAGAGGAAGAGAGTAGAATATGAGATATATAGTGGATTTATTAATTTAAGTTTCAATTGTTTGTTAGAGAAAAATTCGACTGCAAAAGAAAGGGGGAAAAGTTTTGTGAAGATGAAGGAAATTTGGCGAGAGAGGGATTTTAGGGTTTCAATTTTTTTGGCTCTTAAAATTGAAAATTTAAACCCTAAATCCTAAACTATAAGAGCCAAATATTTCTATTATATGAATGTAAAAAATTTAAACAAATAATTTTGTTGGCCCAGCGGAAATCATTTAAAAAAAGGGTATTCATAATTCAAGTCACGAAGATATATTTATATTTTTCTTAAATAATTATAAATTTTTATGTGTATAAAAATGTCCTTATTGATATAATGAAATTGACTTGATTTAAGACTCTTAAATTATTTAACTTTAATATAAATACATAATTTTAGTTATTTTTAAATATTTTAAATATATTTTTTTTTCAATCATACGAAATATTTTTTTTTATTAATCTCCAATTAATTCTAATTAATCACAAATCGCTCTAGTTGTCCATTTCTGATGAAACTACGTAGATCCCAATTACTATTTTACTGAACTTTAATTGCTACATGTTAGATGCCATATTTGTTAGGAATAAAATTTGTATCTCTAGTATCACTCGTTATTATTATTATTTTTTTGTTGAATAAATGACCTCTGCAATCAAGTTTATATCTTAAAACATACAAATTTTGTTTTTTTAGTTTTTTTTTTCACTGAAACTCAACAAAGGATGTGACTCTTCTTTTCCCCCCTATACGCTTACCAAAGGATGTGACATAAAGTATTTTATTCTCGTGCTCTCTTTTTAGTATAATTATTTGATATTTTTATTACAAAAGCTATCATCTCATTTTAAAATCTCTTTCATTTTCCTTCTTTCCCACCGGAGATGGAAATATGTTTGCTTTGAATAGAATGACATACTGTAACTCCTCAGTTTCCAAAAAGCAAAAGGTTGTTGATGTGGAGTATTTTATTTCATTTTAATTATTGAAGTTTACTTATTTTAGTTGAATGATATTTTAGTCTAATTAGAGTTAAATATTATTGAAAATTCATTATAAAATCTTTTTGACTAATAAAATTCCTATTTATTTTCACTGGTGAGATTGTTATCCTGACACCTATGTCTTCAAATTATTCTGAATTAAAACGGAATCTAATCTCGTTTGATGTGTCAATTTCACTTTTAACCATTCGAGTCAAACCTAAACACGTTTAGAATATAACTAATTTTTTTTCTTACTTTCCTTCTACTTTTACTTTTCCGCTACACCAGCTATATGTAAACTTTAAAAAATTGTTTGTTAAGATCAACATGAAATATTGCATTGACAAAAACCTACAATGACATGGTTTGGATATATATATATATATATATAACCACATAAAATGAGTCCTATTAAAGTTTAAGCTTTGGCAACCTACAAAAGATTTGCATATTTGAATGAATAGGATTGTAGGGCAACAGCAAATAAAAAATCAATGAGACTACAATCCAGAGTCAGTAAAGTAAAATAAGAGACGGCAAATTAAGAGCTTGGAAAAACTTTCCAATAAGTCACAACTTTGAAAATACATAGAAAAAGAATTCAAAATATCACATCATGTAAATGAAAAGCTATTTTTGACTATTAAAATTGATCTTACACGTGTGACATTCCAAGGTGCTTTTTGGTTTTCACTTCAACATTATTCATTCATTAGGAAGGCAAAACCCTACCTACACTTCACCAACTTGATTACGTTTTCATCACAGGACAAAAATAACTTTTCATTCATCAATTCATCGGGAGTTCAAATGTCCATATCCGTCATTTTTAAAAAAATTTGGTCACTCTGATGTAATGTAAACTTAATGAAATTAAAAGAAATCATTTTGTATTTGTGGTTTTCTTTGTAAAGATGCTCATGGATTTCTTGTGTAACCTTGTTTCGGTTGGAGGATGACACTCTTTTATTGGATTTTCCCACAAGATTTTATCGAGAATGATATTATTTGAATTTGGCTTCGATTAGGCTTGTCATTTTTCTTTTATTCTCTTGTTATTGTACTAAATTTTCAATTTTCTTATTAATAATATTCTCAATGAAAACTAGTTTAGTATATGATTGTTTGATATTGTATTAAGTCCTGGATGCCTAGCTGTGCAAGTGAATGAGCATTTAAACCTTAACATAATCTTCGAGTCCAGATTTGTTGGATATTAATATTATTTTGGATTAGAGTGAACGTGTCAATGCAGAGACAACTCAGAATTAAATTTAATATATTGATATGCCCATAAATGTTTCAATAAAGTGGAACCTTTGATATATCAAAGTTGGATTTGGATTTGGATTTGGATTTAATGTATGTATGTATAATAATCAATGTTAATATTCAATTATATATAAATTTTATTTAATAATTATCGATATTAATTTATAAAAAAAATCTTAACTCAACAATGATATCAACACCATCGAGGTTTCAATTCATCTAGAATCTCAAGTTTTATGTAAGAATATTATTGATGTAGCTATCTGATAACCGACCATATGGGTCAAAGCCCAACTACTCAAAGGGCACAAAATAAATCCTTATAAAGCTATCGATTAGCATATCGAATAACCCTTTAACACGTATTGGCCTGGTGACTTTGACTGTATGATGAATTGGAACAGGAGACCGGGAAACTTTGCTTTTGTGCCGAGTAATATTCAAATGCGTCCATTTGGTCGGTTTTTGGTTTTGTTTATTTCATCTACCACCATTAAAGATGGCATATCCTTTGCAATATTTCGCCAAGGGTGACAATAAATTAAACATTTAAATAATTATATAACAAAGATAAAATCAACCTAGTGACTCAAAGATTTAATATATATATATATATATATATATAATGGCAATTTAATCATCTCCTTAATATATACACATGTGGGCAGGGTTCAAACCACTAACTTCTTATTTTTAACACAAAAGATTTTATCAACTTAATTGTCAATGGTAATGTGTGAATAATATGTAGTGCTGTTATTTAACTCCACACTCGTTAAAATCCAAGAGAAGAAGATGATGACCACAAATCAAATTCTAGAATAATTTTTCAGTACCATCATTACATGAGTGACATGATATTATTAATCAATAATTATATAACATATATGAATTATGTTAAACAAAATTAATATTTATTTAATTATTTTTTACTATTTTATCATAAATGTTGTGTGTGTGTGTGTGTATATATATATAGGATTTGCCATATAAAATGTTCACACATTATTGCATGGAACTATTCAAACCCATTAAATAATTTGCAATAGGTACAATTAAAAGGGATAGCAAATAATTACAAAACAAAGTCACCAACATATATACTTATTAATTAAATCACTGGTACAGTTACAGACAAATTAAGTTTACACTAAGAAACCTTCAACATCAACAATGACCAAACCCGAGAGAGAATTTTTCATTTTCCTGCCTAAATAATAATTCCCACTTAATTTCGAAGGAACAAAAAAGATCATTTATAGAAGTAAAAAGGGGTACAATACAAGAAAGAGATTTTACAGGAAAATTTAAAATATCTCAAAAAAGTAGCTCGGTCTCTAAATTACAGCACGTGGGTATTTGAACGTGGTCAAAGAAATAAATTTCCACGCAAAAAACAAAACAAAAACCCTCCTGCAAAATTAATTTGACCTCGCAGTATAACAAAATTAAGCGATGAATATGGAGATTCTCTCACAGGATCGGGGAAAAACGACTGTAACAAAAAAAACTTTTTAAAAAAAAGTAAAAAGAAACTAGTGTTACTTTTTATTTTGCCAAATAATCTTCTGAAGCTGATACGTATGACGTAATGAACTTGGTTGTTGGTGTCAGTCACATCACATGAATTTCCGTAAAGATAGTTGTAAGTTTTTCAGAAGATCCTTTACTGTCATGTCCGATTCAACGTCCATCTGCAATATAATGGCAAGCTCTATTATTAACATTTGATCAATTTAATATAAATTATATACGATCGACACCAAGAGAGGCTGGTATGTAATGTACCTGAGCGACAACGGTGATATCAAGAGTAGAGTTTCCGAAAGGCAAGACAGTGCTACTGACGACAGTCAAATGAAGCTTTTCGATTACGCTTAAGATGTTTGCCACGTGTCCTTTGTTCTTCTCGCAGTGGATTCTAATGAGTACATCCCTATCTGAAACCCTGGCTTCGATTTCGGGGAGATATTGGTGGTTGGATTTAGATCGAGTATCAAAGTTTTCATCAGTTGAAGAGGTTTCATCAAAATCAGTATAGATCTGAGATTTCTTGACAATAACCATTGACTCCATTGTCTTCTTTGATGCCTGTTCCTCGAGCATCTTTACACGTTCTTGAAGTTGTTTCAAGTATTTGATAGAATCTCCAAGGATAGAAGACTTGTCCGTCTGCAAACAGACAAGATCACAGCATTCATGGATTAATATCAACTAATACAAAAGCAAATTAGCTAGGGATTCCATACTAGGGATGACACTAAGCTCACACAGACGGTCAACTGGCCCCCAATTTATGCCAAAATTAGGGTGCAAAAACTCAGGGCTGGTCTTATTCCATATAATTTTTGTTATCAAAAGTTATGTATTGAATTACATATGGGGTTTTCAAAAGCGAATTATACAAATTATATTGGAATAGAAAACACGAAAATTAATTTTAAAAAAAAAAAAAAATTATGTTCAAAGGGTTTTTTAGGTGGTACCTTCTTTAGGCCAGGAACAAGAGCTGATAATGCAATGAAGCGCTGGTTGAGCTTTTCTCTGCGTTTTCTTTCTGCTATAACATGATCTTGAGCATGTGAAGGACTTCTAGTTACTGAACTACCCCTCTTGGGCTCAGCCACATATTTTGCCGTACAAAACTGGTCACTATAGGAAGAAATCAAAGATGATGAATTCATATTTCCATGATACACAGTCTCGTTCTCAGGATTTATAGCATACTCCAGACCGTAGACTTGCTGAGAAATAGCAGGAGATGAAGTCGAGTTCTCAAAGGAAATGATTTGAGAAGATGAAGGAGAAGGCTTTGGAGTGATGATTTGTTCAGTGGTTCCAGAATAAGAGTTCCAGCTATTGGTCTTTATTTGTTTTGCTGGCCTATCAACAACAGCTTGAGCAGCTTCAATGTATGAATTATTAGTACTGTCGGGTACCAAGCTTTTTTGATAATAGCCCTCTTGAGAAGAAAAACTTTGAGAATTTAACCCATCTAGAAAGTAATCCAAAGGGTTCATTTGATATTGATTGAAGATAGTGGAATCATCCATTCCCTGTAAAATATAAAACAAAAGTAAATAAATAAAATTATCAGAGAAATTAGTAATTAATTTTGATAACAAATAATTAACAACTACTCTTCTTTACATTTTGATATTAACTTGTTTAGTAGCCTTACCATTTCAGATATCCATTTGGCTGATGAAATTTCCATAACTAAGAACTTCTGTTGCGTTTGAAGAGGTGGACTTTAGAATAAATTAACCTGTAGAAAGTAATTAGAACATTTATCAGATTTAATTGAAGAAAGAAGCTTCAAATTTAAAAGACAAAAGCAACATATTTATGCTAATTCTAATCAACTCCAAAGATCTTTTTATTGCACCCAAATCAACATAGGATTCAGATCTTCAAAGAGAGAGAGAGTCAAAAATCAGTGGAAGCTCAGCTTACCCTTTGAGTAAGGAAGTGAAAGCTGTGCAATTCCAATTGTGCAGGAGTTAAGTCTTTACAATGTTTTAATATAGAGGTGCCGTCCGCGTTTAGTACTTAATTAATGGTGTTCTCACACGTGAGAAAATGCTGTCCTTGGTTGATTACTACTGTTCATATGAAGGCCCCAAAATTCTCCTTGGACCCAATAGAAGGTTCTGACTTTATAATCCCATTTAAAGAAAAATATTCTACGGTATAAATATTATATCATATGTGAATTAGATGTTTCTCTCGACCCAAAAGAGTTCTAATCCTCAATTATTCGTTTAAAAAAATGGATTATTTTTATTAACCTGCCAAAGTTTTATTAATCTTATCAGCAGTACCCAACTATGACGTTGTATCTTAATTATCACCTTCTTAAACTATTACAACCATCCCAGGAAAAAAAATCTTTTCAGTATAATGTTTTTAAGATTTTGGATTCAGTACTACGTTGAACTGTGTTAAATTTTTTATAATCTTCTATCATGTGTGTTTTAATAATAATACATTGTTAATATATGATCAATAAACCCGACGTATAATTTGATTTTTAAGAGTTATTTGTCTGTTAGCTTATACTATCTTAGCTTAGAGTAATTTTTTAGTACCATCGTTATATGAATGATGTGAAATCACCAATTAATAATTATAAAATATATAGAAATTGTATGAAATAAAATTATAATTTATTTAATTATTTTTTATTATTTAGCACGTGTATCAATATATTATCAGATTATTATATAAGTGGCGTGATAAGATGGCTGCATGGTAAGTTGATGAAAGTAAAATATTTCAACGGTTGATAATCAATAATTGTCGTTAACTTTTTTTAGCCAATAATGTTTCCCTATTTTATTCTAGTGGCATTAGGGGTGTGCACGATTTCGGTTCAAACCGTAACCCGACCCGAACCACGTGGTTTGGAAAAATATTGAAAAAGATTTCGGGTCAGCTTGTACCGAACCACAAAATTTGGATCGGTGTGCGGTTTTGACTCAAACTACGACCCGAACCACCTAAACCGCCGACCCGCGTTCAAATTATGCATTATTTTATATTTTTCTTATTCTTTAACCAT
>SKCR01029994.1:0-37512 GCA_019454045.1 Zanthoxylum bungeanum
GTTCTGAATATGCATAAAAACGGTTGTTAGGCGATGTCAGGCGATTGGGCAGCTCTAGGCGGGTCAGGTGGATCTAGGCGGCCTCCTAAATAGTTCTAGGTGGGTCTGTACTTTTTTGCCCAAATTTTTTTCCCAAATTTTTTGAACAAAAAATAAAACCGCCTAGCCTTTCCTTTTAGGCAGCGCCTAAAAGGCATAGGCGTTCCCCCACCATACGCCTACAGCCTACCACTTAGCTTTTTTCAGACAATGCGCATACCATCTTTTTTTGAAATGGAACACCCCCCCCCCCCAAAAAAAACACAAACAAACAAAAATTGACCTAACTGCGTGACTCCTCCATGCTACTTATTTAGTCTGAAAGGCCGCAATTACTCCTCCGAAAGGAAGGACCAATTAATGTGACTTGCGAGGTACAGCAATTATTAGGGAATAATCGGGTTAGACTTGTAGCCATGAGTGCTACCAATCATCTAATTATTTATTCATACACTCACTAATGACATGATAAATCAGAAACCCTTTTCTTCATTAAAAATTAATCTAGGGTAGCAGAAAATTATGTTACCTTGAGCATTTGGATTCCTTCTTCAAAAGTAAGACGGAGAGTCTTTGGCTTGTACTGCAACATTTAGTAAACACCAACAATCAGATTCAAGAAAAGAGGGATGCTGAAGTGATATAATTTTCTATATTCCAAATACATCTTGCTACAAATGCATAGATCTGAAATACAAGCACTTTAAAGTCAATCATGATAACAGAAAATTCAAACAATTAAAACTCATAATAAATAATGACCTTCAGAGGTTCAAATGGATACTGCTTACCCACAGCTTCTAGTTCCTTCTTGCACCTCTCATTTAAACCATCAAAAATTGTGACAAATAAACGGTCCACGATATCCATCACCTGCATTGACAGATTCAAATTCTCAATGAACGTGATCCATTAGCTGTATTCAGGTGCTCAAGAAGATCAACCAATAAAAGAACTCCCAACTTTACCTCAGAATAATGCTTCTTAATTTCCATTTCAACATCAAGACCTGTAAACTCACATAAATGCCTATGAGTGTACGAGTCCTCTGCTCTAAAAACAGGTCCAATCTCAAAAACTCGTCCGAAATCACCACATATTGACATTTGCTTGTGAAGCTGAGGAGACTGAGCTAGACACGCTGATTGGCCTTTGTAGTCCAACTTAAAAACAGCAGAACCACCTTCACTAGAGCCAGCCATCAGTTTTGGTGTGTGAATCTCAACAAAACACTCAGATAACAAGAATTGTCTGAATAACTGCACAAAGATGCACTCACTTGAGAGATCAGAATGATCAGCTCAGAATATAAGCCACATTGCAAACCTTATACCAAATTCACAAAATTAAATTAACATCTACAGCATGCAATCAAATTCATGTACGGAAACTAAGATTACATTTGCCTCTCACTACAACCAAAATTTGAAGTATCCCAAACAAAATCAGAATATAAGTATATAACAATAAATGGGCTAGCACAAACCTCTGGAGGAGAAGCTGCATAGCACAAATAATGACAATTTACCAAATATCCATGGACCAAGGGAGCAAAAGCTTACATTCCCAACTTGACTCTGAATACGGAAAATCCCCTGGTTAGCAGGTGTCCGTATATCGATAACCCTGTTGTTCAAACGGGTATCCTGATTGACACGAGGAAGCTGCACTCCTTCCTGCACAATTGAAATAATCAACAAACACAGAAAGGGCACAAGAAAAAGTCTAATAATAAATTGCAACTGTTGGAAAACTTAAATCACCAAAATCAAGAGATATAATCACTTAATTGAATCTGGTAATTGAAACCTTTATGATGAACACGGAAACGAAAGAGATGAAGCTAGAAGTTACCTTCAAAGCTTTCTCAATTTCAGCTTCACTTCTAGAAGCATCTTCAATTGTAATGGGTGTTTTCTCTGCTTTGCTAACACAAAATAATCTTTTGATTTGAAGCTCCACCTGCAACAAATATATTTTTAAAAACGGATCTCAAAATTTTCAACCCTGTTGACTATTAAAGATCTATTGTTAGTAATTGCAGATAGAGGGTACCTGCTGTGTTGCTCCCTTATTTCCATATCGGGGACAGAAACGACACCGATGACATCAATAATGGACTCCTTGCTCAACGACGCAACGTACTTGACCATTTGCTTGCTGATAGAATCGGGTTTCACAGTGGCCAAGCATTGTACTGTTGAACCTCTGTCTCTCACAACCACGAATGCCAACTTGTTTCCCACGGGCCGTGTTGTGTGAACCCGGCCCCGAATCAGTACCTCCTGATCCTTCAACGAATCCGTCAAAGCTCCAACCTCAGTCCACTCTTTTCCGTAGACCGCCTCGCTCCACTTTCCGGCTTCTGGATTGTTCACAGACTGGAGCTCTTGGATAGGAACATCGCCGTAGTTACTGGCAAGGTGACCACACTCTTCCAACGACAGTGCTTCTGTGGCGGCGGCGGCGGCGGCAGCTTCGGCTTCCTGGCGGCGGCGCTCTTTCTCTTTCTTTGCCGCTTCTTTCTTTGCCGCTTTCTTACTTAACTGGGCAGACTCTCCTTCCTCCGCCACCTTCGGAGACTGGGACTCGGACGACATTGTGCTTTAGGGTTTCACGTTTACAGAATTGAATCGTACCTCGGTGTGAAGTGAAAATGAAGAGATGACGTAATGCCTGTTTGGCATAAGTTTTAGGTAAATATATATATAATTTTTTTTGTTTTATAAGTTTTTTCAAATTTTTTTTGAGTGTTTAGTTGTATTTTAAGTAAAATTTTACAAATAAAAAAAATATATTTTATTTCTATTAGTAAAAATTTAAAATTATGGGTTTTATGAGTAGATAGACTCGATTACGGTTCCGGTTCGGAATCGATACCGAACTAGTTGGAATTGCACGATTTTGGTTTCAACCGATTCCGGTTCCAACTGGTTTCGATTTCGGAACCATAATTTTTCAGCTAATGTAGGGGCATTTTAGGTATCACAAAAATATTCCAAAAATATATAAATATGAGTCATTTTTTATTTTTTTAACACATTAATTCTCAATTCTCTCAATTTTTTCAATTCTCTCATCTACAATTTATCATTCTCAATTCTCTCATTTTTTAATATTTATTTAACAAAAAATGGCAAACTCATCTAAAATATATGTCCAATGTGCCAACCCAAGAGAGTGGCCCTAGTATCGGTACATGGAGAAAAGAAGTTAAGTCTCGTTCCTCCGGTATTTTCAAAATTCATTTTCATTTAGTCGAGACTGAAAATGAATGTCCAAGAGCAATATGCAACTATTGTGGGGTTTCTTACAAATTTACTGGTGGAAACACTTGGATAGACATCATGCCGCTGAAATTGGACTTGATATAACGCAAACTCAAATGGCCAGGTATGCATCATCTAGTAGATATACGATTTCTTTAGATTTATTTAAATATTCTGATGCTAAAATATAGAAGAATTTGCTAAATTTACTTGTATGACACACATTTCTTTAAGTTTTGGTGAAAATTACTTTTACTAATTACGTTCAGAATGATTTAATCTTCTATGCTTACTTGTAAAATGATTAGATATACAACAACGTCAAATTTTTAAATTATACAAAGATGGTAAAATTTTTATAAATGAAATATTTAAAGATATTAAAGTCGTCTTTCTATTTGTTCTGATATTTGGAGTGACCATTGACAAGCACACTCATACATGGGTGTGACTTGTCATTGGATTGATACATCATAGAACATGTAAAATGTTAGGGTTGGTGCTCGGAGTGCCAATCCGGATCGTATTTATGTCTGATTCATGAATACGAACAATGCATTTTTCCATAATATTACTTATTTAATTTTAGCACCTCTTGTCTTTTATATACATATTCGATCTAATTACGATTAGATATCTAATTATTATTATATTGAAACTAAATCTGATTTAGTGATACGTGTATATTAGACAAAGACCATGGGATTTACAATGTAGTGCGCAGTTACAACGTAGTTTGTAATTGACATTGGGAAGCGTCGCTATAAATTGTATATCCTTAAATAAAGTTTCTGGTCAAGATTTACTAACACGGGTCGGTTAGTAAAATCCGCTGAGACCAGTACATGTCGTATATCATGACTTGGTCTGATGGTTTATCCCAATGAACCATGAGTCTCGGGAGACTCGTATAGATATTGTAGGTGTTTATTTGATAAACACCAAACGACTCACTGAAGATTTCCTAATAGATGGTACACCAACGTCAATAGGAATCTTCTCGAGTTGAGCGAGCATAGTGGTCCTTCGACTTGAGATACCACATTGGATATATGAGTTATCCTCCACACTTTGATGGCAGTCACGTCACCGATCTATTTAGATCAGACCTCTGTCTGTTCATTGGGTGTGAACTGATGCTCATGATATTCGGTGCGTATCAAGATAGAATCAGTCAGTCTTGTGTACATGGCATAGGTTTCCTACACGTGTTTGCGATCTAATAAATCCATGGTCATGGTATAACTTCGGAAGTGAGTTCTGAGTGTTATTTATAGATCGTAAATTTGAAAGTTGACTATATTATACCATAAGGATTTGACGTTCTTATATATATCCCAGGTATAAAATGGATAGCTTGTGACGGATGGATTATACGTATGCAATGACCTCGGCTTGCATAGTTTAGCGAGATTATATGTGGTCGTCATAATTCATGAGTGGGTGAATTATGGACCCGAAATTTGATTTCGTGATAGATAAACCTAAACTTAGAGAGTCTCACAATATGAAGTGTACTCGTTGAGCACTTGGGCAACGCGTTATGAATAATACATATTATTCATAATACTTCATCGATTAAATGAGTTAATTCAAATCGTTTAATCGGTTAAACGAAAAATACATGCATTAGGGGATTTTGGTCAATTAATAATTAATATGTATTTGTATTTTATACAAAATTTGATTTGATACAAAATTTGATTTGATACATATTAATTAATTTTCAAATGAGACTTTGACACATGTCATTAATATATGTATTTGTTATTTAATGTAAATAAAAATACATATATAATAATAATTATATTAATTAATTATTTAGATATTTAAATGTTAAATATTTGAATAATTAAATGATATTATTTTTCATAATTGTTATGAAAAATGTTTAATTATTATTAGTTATATGTGGCATGTTTTAATTAAGCTTAAGGTGTGCAAATTTGATTTGCTAACATAAAGCTTAATTTAATTTAATTAAATTAAATTGGGAAAATGACCAAATTACCCTCCTATGTCAGTTTTGGCTTGTTTTTAAGTTAGAAAATTTTGTTTTCTCTTTCATTCATCCTCCATGGACGAAATACTTCCTAAAAAAGGCTCTCAACATGTTTGTTTGATGAAACAAGGAAGAAAGTGAAGAAAATCAAGAAAATCAAGAAAAAACTTAAGGAAACAAGGAGATTCAAAGGTAATCTTCAATATCCCTAAGCTTTGAAAGTTTGTTTCTTGTTCTTGAATATCTAGAATTGTTCTAAGGTTTTCTACTTTCTTATAAATTGGGGCTTTTTACTTTAGAGGATGGATTTGGAGGCTATATGTATGTGTAAAGAAAGTTGAATGATATTATGTAATATTAGTTCTATTTGATCATTTGATGATATGTTGCCATTCTATAGTGTTATGACCACTCTTGTAATGCCTAGAATTGTTATTGGGTGCTTCATTGGTGGTGGCTTGGATTGGTGTTGTGATTAATGTTGAGAAAGTTGGATTAAAGCATGAAAAATTGATATTGTGTTCTTTAGATCAGATCTGAAAAAAATGTTTTATGGTGTATCAAATTATGTCATATAAATGTATATTGATTGTGTGTTTTGGTATGACAATTGTCGGAAACTGTTTCGAAAGTTGAAATATGCGAAAATGGTGAAAAAAAACGGCGTTACCAGGTGACTTTTGAGCAACCGGGTGACGGCTCCCAAACAGTGAATTTTTGTAGGGGTTTTAGGGGCATAATCCGGTAACGCAGCGAAGCGGCGGAAGATCGTATCTTTCGATTTCAAAACTTTTTCTCGGATTAATTAAATAAACATATTTATTTAATTATCCAATAATCAAATTATGAAATAAAATTCAAATAAATCATATTTAAGTGAATTTACCAAATTACCCTTACTTAGTATTTTGTCCATTTTAGTCCGAAATTGATCTAATCAATTTTGAATGATTCTAAATCATTTCTAAGATGAACTTAGCATGTTCAAAACATCAAAACACCAAAAGCACCAAAATCCCAAATTTTTAATCATTGGCCGAATGTACCTCCAAGGTGCCATTTTGTGCACTTTGTCATTTCATGCATCAAAACACATCAAGATGTAATCCAATGAACATGAAACTTTATATGCATCATATACACATCCAAATACACAACATATAAGAAAACCCCCAAATTTGGAATTGGTCATGAACCCTAATTTTTCAATTTCTTCAAATTGGACAAATTAGACCAAATTGGTTAAATCAACTACTTCAATCATGTTTCTTCCATCCAATCAAAGTCTCAACACAATGAAACAACTCAAGATCAAATCTAGGTCATCTAAGAGTGGGTCAACAACTCTAGATTAGCAACATGGTTTCCAAAACCTTAAAAGAAAGCTTATAACTACAATAGTCACAACCTTCCTTCATCATACATGCACAACACTTCCATCAAAACTTCCATCAACAAAAACACAAGGAATAAAGAAAGAAATAACCTAAGAACATCATATGTTAAAGCCTAGATCCTAAACATTTTCCTTTCTAATAGCAAGTTGGAAAAACTCACTAAAATCCAAGCTTTCTTTGATTCTTCTTTCTTTCTCACAAGCTTCCTTGCTTCCATTAATGGAGTTTTTTCTTTTAAAGTGTATTAGGTTAAGAAGAATGAAATGAAAAAACATATATACTTGTATCAAAATGGCCTTGGCCGAAATTCACTAAAGGAAATACAAGTTTTGTAATTTCAATTTCATTTCATTTACATTTGGTCAACTTGCATAAATATCCTAATAACACTTATTAGATATTTAATTAAGTCAACAAATGCAACTAAGAATATATAACTCTTATATTTAAGTGTATGGCCGAAATTATGAAGAAATAAAGAAAAAAGATATTTTATTTTTCAAACAATTTTGAACAAATATCTTAAGAAGTCAAAATCAATTGACAACCTTTTCCTTTAATGTAAAGTCAAACATTACACTTATAATCATTTCCTAACTTTATCATTGGTGATATATTTATATTTATATTTTAATTATATTAATCATTTAACAATTAAATAATTAAATAATTAATAAATACAAATATATCAAATATATGTATTATATTTACTTTAAATATCTCAAATACATATATTGATGATATATGTCAAATACCTTTATTTGACTATTTATTAATGTGTATTTAATAATATCATATATTAAATACAAATACACATTAATTAGGAAATGACGGTTCGGCCCGTTCGCATGTATTTTTCGTTTAACGATTAAACGATTTATAAATAATCATCATTATTCATAAATGTTGCTCTAGTGCTCTACGAGTATGTTTCATTATTGAGACTCTCTAGATTCAGGTATATCCGTCATGAAATCCAATTTCATGTACATAATCTATCCACCCGTAGATTATGACGATCACGGATAAACTAGCTGAATCATACAGGTCGAGGTCATTGCATACGTATAATCCCTCCGTCACAGGTATCCAGATAATCCCAGAGATATAGATGTAAACGTCAAATCTCTATAGGTATTATCTCGTCGACGTATCTATTAGCAATCTCTAAATAACACTCGGAACTTACTTCCGATGTATACTGTGGCCACAGATTTAACAGACTGCTAATATATATGGACTACATATGCTCTGTACACAGAACTGACAGATCCTATCTTGACACACACAGGATATCCTGAGGATCGATCCACACCCAACGAACATGCAGAGGTCTGATCTAAATAGATCGGTGACGTGACTGCCATCTAAGTGTGGAGGATGTCTCATACATCCACAGTGGTGTCTCAAGTCGAAGGACCACTATGCTACTCAACCGAGAAGATTCTTATTGACGTTGGCGTACCATCCATTAAGAATCTTCGGTGAGCCGTTCAGTGTTTATCCACTATAAACACCTACACGTCTATACGAGTCTCCCTAGACTCATGGTTCATTGGGATAAACCATCGGACCAAGTCTCGATATACGACATGTACTGGTCTCAACGGATTTGACTAACCGACCCGTGTTAGCAAATCTTGACCAGGAACTATGTTTGATAATATACATATAGCAGTGACACTTCCCAATGTCAATTACAAACTAACTTTGTAACTGTGTACTGCATTATATATTATCGGGCCTTTGTCTAATATATACATATCACTAAACCACATTTAGTTTCAATCTAATCGTAATCAGATCGAATACGTATATAAGAACAAGAGGTGCAACCATAAATAAGTAATATTATGGAATAAGGGGATGTTCGTATTCATGAATCAGACATAAATACGGCCCGGATTGGCGCTCTGAGCACCAACCCCAACAATTTCTCCCACTTGCTCTAGTGCCAATCCACGGTATCATATACACGTCTCAATGTGCATCGTATGCACATGGTCCTCAAAAGCTCACCCAGTACTTAAGAGGTAGGCAACAAAAACAAGTCCGCTATGACATATTGAGTTTGTCAAACAAACTCCATCGTTTCCCATAGTCAGCATCATTCATATTTTGTAGAATCTAGATTATACATTAATATGACTCTGATGCTACATCAGTATTGTGCTACAGCTACTGAGTTGTCCAAGTATTTAAGGATCAAATCCAAAATACTATGAAGACAACCGCAAGCACAATAACAATTCAAAACTTCTAATTTAAAAGGTCACTATGCAACTTCATAAGTCAATACTTCAAAAGTTGCATTTGATTCCACTAAATAGTAGAATCTTTCGTGACACTCCCACTGCATCTTTTGTGACTCTTTATGACGTAGACTGTCTAACGTCATAATTAGTCTCAAAACTAATATGACCCTAATGGTTGCAGACTGTATTCTCCATGAATTAGAAACTCGTTCTTAATATCTCAAAGATCACAAAGAACGTGTTTCAAGATCCATCATATGGTCTATAAGATGTCAAAATAACTCGTAACAATTACGATTAAATCGACATCGATAATCGCATATATAAAGTATTCACTATGTCATCATCAAATGATACATAATATTGATTAGACATTCTAATCAATATCTCTTTCGAAAAAGGAATCATCTTTACGAAAGATGAATACTATGTATAAGACATACAATAACTGTCGAACAGTTATACTAACTGTCATACAGATAGCCTTGTTATGTCCTTCATTAGATCATATCTAATGTACGACTAATAGGGGTATCTCACAAGTCTCCAAGTTTTATATCATATATAAAACTTTATATCAAATATAACAGAGACTACTCCCACTGCTTTCACGGAGTAAAGAAGACTTAGGTAAATCTTTTACCTCACAAACATCTCATTATTAAATAATAATGATAATGTCGTTAGGATATATAACACTAGAAAGTAATATGTACGCTCCCACTAACCCTTCAATCACATATGTATTCTCTATACTTTGACAAGATCAGACAATCTGACGATATCAAAAATAGAGAACACATATTTCTGGAAGACTTATCCGAGTCTACAATAGGCTCTATAAGCTAGCACACTAAACTGCGATCTCAGCAGAACACAAACTCTAGGGCCATTCAGAATGAACTCTTCAAATAAGGAAATCACAACTGATCTCTTATCTGAATAAGTCATCCAAAAACGCCACTTTGCATTCTTTAGCTAAAATATACAGTTTAATATCAACATTAACCAATATATCTTTAATTGTTCAATTAGTGTGACTAGAGATAAGTTTTCTCAGAATCTACAATAGATTGCTGAGTATAACTTTTCTCACTGTCATACTGTAAAGGTCAAACCTTTAATAAGCTCACATTGCTTTCGCTGCGCAAACAATTAGCACATATCATGAACTAATTCATAATGAAAGCGTAATCAAGTTCAAAACTTGATCATAGTAAGCTATGAACAATCTTAGATCTAGGTTCAATGGTGAACTTCCAGAATCGATATCAAATATCGCTTCCATTATAAGTTATAGGATAATTTTCTTCAATAAGAAAACAACGGAACCATTAAGTATCAAATACTCGTGAATGATTCTGTTATCCTATTGGACTTGTACGGAAGATGTATAAGGGTTGTTTCATCTTATTAATTACATAGTTCCATTTATAATTTATCATTCTCACATTTGACTTCAATAAGTCAAGTCTTTTCTACAATAGTTAACATCTGATGTTACACACCAAGTAATAAAACGATTTTATTACTTAGAATCGTAGGAAAGATATTCTATTAAATAGAATACAATATTCTATTAAACAGAATAAACGATAAACTTTTACTTATACCTCCGAGGTGTAAGTAATTTCCATTATATAACTATTATATAAAAGAAAGATTGAAATCTCAAACTTTTCAAGATTCAAATTTTCTACCTATACATATCATATATGCAACTGTAGAAAATAATGGAACATTAATTAAAGAGATGAATTAGTGTTACTGGAGTATAACCCCAAGAGTATTGAAACTAATTCGGTAACATTCAATATCAAACGAATCAAATCATATAAGATTCGATTGCTCCCACTACTCAATTCCATCAAGATGGAATCATGGAAGAATAATATTGAATATGAATCATATTCACTAAATAACCTTAGAACTAATTGCTTTAAATTCATACGTTTGATCGTATCAAAGATCTTTGAACAGTTCAAAGACATGTTATGAATTTTGAGGATAGAATTCTCTAAAACCTTTAGATTGAATATATTTGAACAAGTCAAAAATGTTCAATCTACGTTTCATCAGAACGGATTGAAAGTACTTGATACTTTCAAGACTTTCAATATGTGTTCCTTCAGAAACACGTAACTAAGTTATGACAATTCATCAACTAAGTTACGAAGTATAGAAAACTACCTTAAGCAATTATATTATTCATTAAACTACATACATCCAATGTATCAGTTAAATAAATTTGGTGGTCCAATGACAATCATTGGTTAAACGAGATCTTAATCACTTTCCTGAATACAATATTCATTAAATGGATAAGGATGTGTGGTGTGATCTAGTATCAAACCATCCTTCACCATACGGAATAAGCATCCAATGCTTAAGTGATTAAACTCATAAAGCACCGTTCTAAATTATTTACTTTACCGAATAATTTTTCTTAATGTTTATCTCTACGTCAATGACACTACTAGTTATTATAAAATATGTAACAATTGTTTATAAAGAACAAGTGACTATCCAATAGTCGCAAGTTCCGATATCAAATATCAAAACAATCGTTAACCAATATTTCAAATAACTAGACGGGAGATCTGGTATCCAATACCTATAGTTGTAGTATTGTGAAAATCGATATTTTCTATACACAAATATACGCATCTCCTTTCTTTAGCTTTACTATTTGCATTCAACTATTCACAACAATTGTAAATAACTGATTAGCAAATTGTGTCAGACACATTACCTCTAAAGGTAATTAAAGCTTAGAAACGTCATTACTAGATAAACAAATACCTAATAGGGCTTTTAATGCCAGTCAAGAATCTCGAGACATGAACTAATTCAAGTCAATTCTTACTGCATAAGAAACTATTGTCTCTAAAGTATTATATCCTAAAGGGATATCTATCTAGATTATCTATCATGACTTAGAAACTAAGTCATTAACCATCTTTATTTTTCAAGAAAATCGGAACAACAGTTCCCGATGGTTTAGACTAATCTAATAATATCCTAGTCTATTAGTATCTAGAACCTATTCTAGAATAACTGCAACCAAGAGTCTAGTCAGATAACATATCAAAATATGTGTGCAGTAAATAAAAGTTTAATTCTATCTACTATAGAATAAGGAAACAAACAAGCGGCAATTTCCATAATAACATACACTGCCTAAGTTATGGAATATTTTAAACTTAGCAGTGCCTCCCACTATTTTTACGTAATGCCGTAATCCCCAACGGAAAGACGAGAATTCAATAATTAAATCGAATTCCATAATGGGAAGAGGACCCCATGAATATATTTCGACTCACAGCAGAGGCACGGTCTCGCCGACGTATATTCACAGGTAGACAACTAATTGTCAATCACTCACTAGTGACTCCAGGTTCCGGTCCTGGCCGTTTCTCGTTGTCGCTGCGAAGGCAGGCCCACAAGGAGACGTACCAAGGTTAAACTTGTCAATGATAAACTCAAGTTACTTGCGTAACCCTGACAGCTAGGGCACGTTCAGGATTCCGCTTTCGCTTGAATTTATCTAGTATCTAATATACATTCGGCATAAATAAATTTCTATCAGCTACACCCTCACAGCAGAGGCACGGTCTCGGATGTAGTCAACGAAAAGATATTATAAACCGTATTGACAAGACGGACCAGAAACAAGTATTCCAAATACTAGTTACTTTTAAACCTTATTAAGCGGGGATATTCCATTAAGTGTCATACACCCTAAATCTAATCAAATTAGATTATAACATGCATGTATAAAGTCAAGAAAACATGATTAAACATTGAATAAAACAAGCTAATCATTTATGGAGGCCTAGAATCAGACTCGCTCTGATACCATTTTGTAGGGGTTTTAGGGGCATAATCCGGTAACGCAGCGGAAGCGGCGGAAGATCGTATCTTCCGATTTCAAAACTTTTTCTCGGATTAATTAAATAAACATATTTATTTAATTATCCAATAATCAAATTATGAAATAAAATTCAAATAAATCATTTCAAGTGAATTTACCAAATTACCCTTACTTTGTATTTTGTCCATTTTAGTCCGAAATTGATCTAATCAATTTTGAATGATTCTAAATCATTTCTAAGATGAACTTAGCATGTTCAAAACATCAAAACACCAAAAGCACCAAAATCCCAAATTTTTAATCCTTGGCCGAATGCACCTCCAAGGTGCCATTTTGTGCACTTTGTCATTTCATGCATCAAAACACATCAAGATGTAATCCAATGAACATGAAACTTTATATGCATCATATACACATCCAATACACAACATATATGAAAACCCCCAAATTTGGAATTGGTCATGAACCCTAATTTTTCAATTTCTTCAAATTGGACAAATTAGACCAAATTGGTTAAATCAATACTTCAATCATTTTCTTCCATCCAATCAAAGTCTCAACACAATGAAACAACTCAAGATCAAATCTAGGTCATCTAAGAGTGGGTCAACAACTCTAGATTAGCAACATGGTTTCCAAAACCTTAAAAGAAAGCTTATAACTACAATAGTCACAAACTTCCTTCATCATACATGCACAACACTTCCATCAAAACTTCCATCAACAAAAACACAAGGAATAAAGAAAGAAATAACCTAAGAACATCATATGTTAA
Source organism: Zanthoxylum bungeanum (assembly GCA_019454045.1). Classification (NCBI taxonomy): domain Eukaryota; kingdom Viridiplantae; phylum Streptophyta; class Magnoliopsida; order Sapindales; family Rutaceae; genus Zanthoxylum; species Zanthoxylum bungeanum. The sequence goes on from SKCR01029994.1 coordinate 13,612, forward strand.
AGCCTAGATCCTAAGGAACATTTTCCTTTCTAATAGCAAGTTGAAAAACTCACTAAAATCCAAGCTTTCTTTGATTTCTTCTTTCTTTCTCACAAGCTTCCTTTGCTTCCATTAATGGAGTTTTTTCTTTTAAAGTGTATTAGGTTAAGAAGAATGAATGAAAAAAACAATATATACTTGTATCAAAATGGCCTTGGCCGAAATTCACTAAAGGAAATACAAGTTTTGTATTTCAATTTCATTTCATCTTACATTTGGTCAACTTGCATAAATATCCTAATAACACTTTATTAGATATTTAATTAAGTCAACAAATGCAACAAGAATAATATAACTCTTATATTTAAGTGTATGGCCGAAATTAAAGAAATAAAAAAAAAATATTTTTATTTTTCAAACAATTTTGAACAAATATCTTAAGAAGTCAAAATCAATTTGACAACCTTCCTTTAATGTATAAGTCAAACATTACACTTATAATCATTTCCTAACTTTATCATTTGGTGATATATTATATTTTAATTATATTAATCATTTAACAATAAATAATTAAATAATTAATTAAATACAAATATATCAAATATATGTATTATATTTACTTTAAATATCTCAAATACATATATTGATGATATATGTCAAATACCTTTATTTGACTATTTATTAATGTGTATTAATAATATCATATATTAAATACAAATACACATTAATTAGGAAATGACGGTTCGGCCCGTTCGCATGTATTTTTCGTTTAACGATTAAACGATTTATAAATAATCATCATTATTCATAAATGTTGCTCTAGTGCTCTACGAGTATGTTTCATTATTGAGACTCTCTAGATTCAGGTATATCCGTCACGAAATCCAATTTCATGTACATAATCTATCCACCCGTAGATTATGACGATCACGGATAACTAGCTGAATCATACAGGTCGAGGTCATTTCATTCATACGTATAATCCCTCCGTCACAGGTATCCAGATAATCCCAGAGATATAGATGTAAACGTCAAATCTCTATAGGTATTATCTCGTCGACGTATCTATTAGCAATCTCTAAATAACACTCGGAACTTACTTCCGATGTATACTGTGGCCACAGATTTAACAGACTGCTAAATATATATGGACTACCTATGCTCTGTACACAGAACTGACGGATCCTATCTTGACACACACAGGATATCCTGAGGATCGATCCACACCCAACGAACAGGCGGAGGTCTGATCTAAATAGATCGGTGACGTGACTGCCATCTAAGTGTGGAGGATGTCTCATACATCCACAGTGGTGTCTCAAGTCGAAGGACCACTATGCTACTCAACCCGAGAAGATTCTTATTGACGTTGGCGTACCATCCATTAAGAATCTTCGGTGAGCCGTTCAGTGTTTATCCACTATAAACACCTACACGTCTATACGAGTCTCCCTAGACTCATGGTTCATTGGGATAACCATCGGACCAAGTCTCGATATACGACATGTACTGGTCTCAACGGATTTGACTAACCGACCCGTGTTAGCAAATCTTGACCAGGAACTATGTTGATAATATATATATAGCAGACACTTCCCAATGTCAATACAAACTAACTTTGTAACTGTGTACTGCATTATATATTATCGGGCCTTTGTCTAATATATACATATCACTAAACCATATTTAGTTTCAATCTAATCGTAATCAGATCGAATATGTATATAAGAAAAGAGGTGCAACCATAAATAAGTAATATTATGGAATAAGGGGATGTTCGTATTCATGAATCAGACATAAATACGGCCCGGATTGGCGCTCTGAGCACCAACCCCAACAGAATTGTCAACTATTCAGACAGCCCATGAACTGCCAAGTACTATCGGGGCTGACATGGGTAGCCCATGGCATTGAGGTAGTCGTTCGGTCAAAAAGCGTTTTTTATAGCCATTTACGAAACGGAAAAAACATTTTCTAAAGGTTCACTATATTCTTACTATTTATGTCGTTATTTGATATCGATAAATATATTTAGGTGAAATATGAATTGTATTATTATATGGATTATTGAATAATTTATTCGGTAATTTAAAAAAAATTAAATGATGATTTCACCTGACCGCGAGCTTACATTGGCGCCCGCGCCAAATCCCCAACAAAAATGGTATCAGAGGCAGTCTGATCATTCATCCATTATATATTTTCAGTTGATATGATATATAATCCAATTTTATATTGAACATGCATTGTAATTTAGATTTTCTGACTTTTCGTTCTACGCTAACAGGAAACGTAACGGAAATTTAATGTTAATGAAGTTATGTTTCTAAGGTAGATTGAACTGTTGGAAATATGATCTAGATTAATTTATACATTTTATGTAGAGCAAAGATTTCTGAGGAATATCACTGCTTAAATAAAGCAGTTTAAAGTGACATAATTGGATGCATGTTTCTTGGTCTGTTTTCAATACGTTTATTAGTATCTTCTATGGCTGCATCCGAGAAAGTACGAAAGCAGGAGGGTGTAGTTGTAGTCGATAGAATTTTATCCAAGCGGGTGTATATTTGATATAGACAATTAAGTGAAAGTGGAAATCGAACGTGCCAAAGCTGTCATGTAGGACTACATCGGTAGCTTGAGTTTGTCATTGGCAAGTGAAGCCTGATACGCCTCCTTGTGAACGTGCCAAAGCTGTCATAACGAGAAATGCTCAGAACCAAAATCAGAGGTTCACAGTGAGTCGTTGATTGACAATGAGTTGTCTACCTAATGAATATACGTAGGCGAGATCGTGCCAAAGCTGTGAGTCGAAATTATCATGGGGTCCACTTCTCACTATGGAATTCGATTTAATTATTGAATTCCCGTTTTTTTCGTTGGGGATTATGGTATTACGTTAAAATAGTTGGAGACACTGGTGGGTTAAAAATCCATAAATTAAAACAGTGTGTAATATTATGGAAATTGCCGTTGTGTGTTTTCCTTATTCTATATTGGTGATAGATTTAAACTTCTTATCCACTGCATGCATATTATTTGAATATGTTTCTGACTTCACTTATGGTTGCGTATTTCTAGAATAGGTTCTAGAATATTAGTAGACTTGGATATTGTTAGATTAGTCAAAACCATCAGGAACTGTGTTCTTATTTTCTTGAAAATCAAGATGGTTAGTGACTTAGTTACTAAGTCACGATAAGTAATCCAAATAGATATCTGTTTTATGATTATATTACTAGAGATAATAGTTTCTTATGCGGTAAGAATTGACGTGAATTAGTTCATGTCTCGAGATTCTTGACTGGCATTAAGAAAACTCCATTAGGTATTGTTTATCTTATAATGACGTTTCTTGGCTTTAGTTACTTTAGAAGTCACGTATTTGACACAGTTTGCTAATCAATTATTTGCAATTATTGTGAATAATTGAAAGCAAATTATAAAGCTAAAGAAATGAGATGTGCATAGTTGTGTATAGAGAATATCGATTCTCACAATATGATAACTATAGGTATTGGCTACCAGATCTCCCATCTAGTTATTTAAAATAATGTTTAATGATTGTTTTGATATCAGAACTTGCGACTATTGGATAGTTACTTGTTCTATATAATAATTGTTACATATTTTAATATGACTAGTAATGTCATTGATGAAAAGATAAACATTAAGAAAATATTTGGTTAACAAAATAACTTAGAACATTGCTTTATGAGATTTTATCACGTAAGCATTAGATGCTTATTCCGTATGGTAAAGGATGGTCTGATACAATATCACACCATATATCTTTATCCATTTAATGAATATTGTATTCAGGATGTGATTAAATCTCATTTAACCAATGATCGTCATTGGACCACAGATTTATTAAACTAATACTTTGGAAGTATGTAGTTTAATGAATTATAAATTGCCATGGATAGTTTTCTTTACTTCGTAACTTAGTTAATAATTGTCATGACTTAGTTACATGTTTCTAAAATAATATATATATATATTGAACGTCTTGAATGGTTCGAGAACTTTCAATATGTTTTTGATGAAACGCGGATAAAATATTTTGAATGGTTCAAAGATATTCTATTTGAAGTGTTGAAAACTATATTTTAAAATTCATTGTGAGTCTTTGAATTGTTCAAGGATGTTTGATATGATCAAACATATGAATTTATGGCAATTAGTTCTAAATTTATTTAATGAATGTGATTCTTACTCAATATTATTCTTCTATGATTCCATCGTGATGGAATTGATCAGTGAGAGAAATCGAATTTTATATGATTTGATTCGTTTCATATTGAGTGTTACCGAATTGGTTTTCAATACTCTTGGGGATATGCTCTAGTAACACTAATTCATCTTTTTAATTAAGGTTCCATTAGTTTCTACAGTTACCTATATGATATGTATAAGTAGAAAATTTGAATCTTAAAAGGTTTGAGATTTGAATCTTTCTTTTGTATAATGGTTATATAATTAAAAGTACTTGCGCCTCGGAGGTACAAGTCAAAGTTTATCATTTATTCTATTTAATAGAATATTGTATTCTATTTGATAGAATATTTATCTACGATCCCGAGTAATAAAATTATTTTATTACTTGATAAGTAACATCAGATGTTAATAATTGTAGAAAAGACTTGACTTATTGAAGTCAAATGTGAGAGTGATAAACCTAAAATGGAACTACATAATTAATAAGATGAAATGACCCTACGATAACTTCCGTATAAGTTCAATATGATGTCAGAATCATTTACAAAGTATTTGATGCTTAATGGTTCTGTTGTTTTCTTATTAAAGAAAATTATCCTATAACTTATAGTGGAAGCGTATTTGATATCGATTCGGAATTTAGCATTAAACCATAGATCTAAAATTATTCGTAGCTTACAATGATCAAGTTCGGAACTTGATTGAGCTTTGGTTATGAATCATTCATAAAATGTGTAAATTATTTACACATCAAAAGCAAAGTGAGCTTGTTAAAGGTTTGACATTTATAGTATGACATTGAGAAATGTTATACTCAGCAATCTATTGTAGATCCAGAGAAAACTTGTCTTTAGTCGCACTAATTGAACAATTAAATATCTGTTGGTTAATGTTGATATTAAACTGTGAATTTTAGTTAAAGAATGCAAAGTAGCGTTCTTGAGTGGTTTCTTCGAATAAAAGATATATTGCGATTTCTTTGTTTGAAGAGTTCATTCTAGAATGGCCTTAGAGTTTGTATTCTGCTAAGATCACACTTTGATAGACCAGCTTATAGAGCATATTGTAGACTCATGTGAGCTTTCCAGAAATCCGTGTTTTCTAATTTTGATAACAGGCAGATTGTCTGATTTTATCAAAGCATAAAGAATACACATATGATAGTAGGGTCAGTGGGAGCGTACAAATTTATTTCTAGTGTTATTTATCCTAACGACATTATCATTATTAATGTAATGATGAGTTGTTTGTGAGGTAAAAGATTTACCTAAGTCTTCTTTTCTCCGTGATAGCAGTGAGAGTAGTCTCTGTTATATTTGATATAAAGTTTCATATATGATATAAAACTAAGAGACTTGTGAGAACTCTCATTAGTCGCGCATTAGATATGATCTAATAAAGGACACAACAAGACTATCTGTGTGACAGTTAGTATAATTGTTTGACAGTTAGTGTCTCTTGTATATAGTATTAATCTTTCGTAATGATAATTCCTTTGTCGAAAGAGAAATTGATTAGAATGTCTAGTCAAACTGATGCATCATATGATGATAGCATAATGAATACTATATTATGTGCGATTAAAGATATCAATTTAATCGTAATTATTACAAATTATTTTGATATGCTCTAGACCATAGGATGTGTCTTGAAACATGTTCTTGTTATCTTTGAGATATTAAAAATGAGTTTCTTATTCATGGAGAATATAATCCGCAACCATTAGGGTCAGATTAGTTTTGAGTCTAATAATGACGTTAGATGGTCCATGTCATATAAAGTCAGAAAAGATGCAGTGGGAGTGTCACCGTTGATTCTACTGAATTAGTAGAATTAGTTGTAACTTATGAAGCTACAAAATGACCTTATAGATTAGAATTTTTGATATTAGTGTCGTGCTTGCGATTGTTTGCAAAGTATTTTGGATTTGATCCCTAAATACATAGACAACTCATTAGCTATAGCACAATATTGATATCGCATCTGAGTCATATTGATGTAGAACTTGGGTTCTACAAAATATGAATGATGATGGTTAAGGGAAGCGATTGGGTTTGTTGGACAAACTCATTTATTTATAGCGGGCTTACTTGTTGTTGCCTACCATTTGAGTGTTAGGTGAGCTCTTGGGGTCCATGAGTATATAATACACATTTAGATGTGTATATGATATCGTGGATTGACACTAGAGCAAGTGGGAGAAATTGTTAGGGTTGGTGCTCGGAGCGCCAATTCGGATCGTATTTATGTCCGATTCATGAATACAAACAATGTATTTTTCAAAAATATTAATTATTTAATGGTAAGCACCTCTTGTCTTTTATATATATATTCAATCTAATTATGATTATATATCTAATTATGATTATATTGAAACTAAATCTGATTTAGTGATACATGTATATTAGACAAAGACCCTATGATTTACAATGTAGTGCGCAGTTACAACGTAGTTTGTAATTGACATTGGGAAGCGTCACTATATTTGTATATCCTTAAATAACGTTCATGGTCAATATTTACTAACACGGATTGTTAGTAAAATCCGCTGAGACCAGTGCATGTCGTATATCGTGACTTGGTCTGATGGTTTATCCCAAGAACCATGAGTCTCGGGAGACTCGTATAGATATTGTAGGTGTTTTTTTGATAAACACTGAACGACTCACTGAAGATTTCCTAATAGATGGTACACCAACGTCAATAGGAATCTTCTCGAGTTGAGCGAGCATAGTGGTCCTTCGACTTGAGATACCACATTGGATATATGAGTTATCCTTCATACTTTGATGGCAGTCACATCACCGATCTATTTAGATCAGACCTCTGCCTGTTCGTTGGGTGTGGACTGATGCTCATGATATTCGGTGCGTATCAAGATAGAATCTGTCAGTCTTGTGTACATGGCATAGGTTTCCTACACGTGTTTGCGATCTAATAAATCCATGGTCATGGTATAACTTCGGAAGTGAGTTTCGAGTGTTATTTAGAGATCGTAAATTTGAAAGTCGACTATATTATACCATAAGGATTGACGTTCTTATCTATATCTCATGTATAATATGGATAGCCTGTGACAGATGGATATACGTATGCAATGACCTCGGCTTGCATAATTTAGTGAGATTATCTGTGGTCGTCATAATTCATGAGTGGGTGAATTATGGACCCGAAATTTAGTTTCGTGACGGATAAACCTAAACTTAGAGAGTCTCACAATATAAAGTGTACTCATTGAATACTTGGCAACGCGTTATGAATAATACAGATTATTCATAATACTTCATCGAATTAAATGAGTTAATTCGAATTGTTTAATCGGTTAAACGAAAAATACATGCATTAGGGGATTTTGGTCAATTAATAATTAATATGTATTTGTATTTGATACAAATTTGATTTGATACATATTAATTGATTGTCAAATGAGACTTTGACACATTGTAGGCACTGCATTTTTGCATGTATTTAACCTTATTTTAACTTCGAGCTATGTTATTATGTATTAAATACATAATATACCACTATATGCTTCACTAATGATATCAAATCATTAATGAAAAACATAGTTTATTAGAGAACATCAAAACTTACCTAGCAAGCTTGGATGAAAGATATAATATTCTTCTATTGTTGAAAATTATAAATAACTTTAAAAGCTTCCTTATAATTATGTTAGGTGTAATCTTCTATTATCGAAAATTGTACAGAACTTCAAAAGCTTCTATAAAATTATGTTAGGTAAGCATATCCTTTATGCTTAATCTTATCTTTTATTTTTAATTAGTAAAAGTTTAATCAACTTTTTGGTGGTCTTAATCTAATTTGTATAAATATGCATATTAGGTGTAATCTTATCATTTTATCTAATAACTTGATTAATCAAATTAAATCAAGTGCATTTACACATATTATTACATATTTTGTAATTACTAAAATATCTCCAATTATAGAGATATTTATGAAATTACAATAATGCCCTTATGTGATTATTTATTTAACAACTAAATAAATTTGATTAATCTAATTAATCTCAATTGGTATAGTAAATAATTAATGTTATCCAATAATACTTAATTATTTTAATTTATAATTTTATATCAAATATTATTTATTACCAAACATGATTGGCTACCTCAACGTTCATCGAATACACTTCATATTGTGAGACTTTATAAGTTCAGACACGTCCATCATATGACCCTAACTCATATGCACATAATTCGACCACCTCCAAAATTGTGAAGAACACGAATGACCTTTTTGAACTATACAAGTCGGGGTCATCGCATATGTTTAACAATCATTCTGTTGTAGGCTATCCGAGTTGTACTTAGGAAACATAGATTATACCGGCAAGTTTTCAACATGCATATCTCATATTGTCGACATGTCCATGATTCTTTATAACTAATCAGAATACTATTCTGATGTATATTCGATCAACCCTAGATGATCAGCTTTGGTACATATTCAGGCCGATAGATCATATCTTGATATGCACCGATTAACAAGTGCATCAATCTACACCCAATGAACATATAACGGTCAGAACATGAAAAGTCTCCGAGATACATTTCATCTAAGTGTGGAGGATCACACACAAAACCAGTTATCCTATAGTCAAATGATCACATATGCTACTCAACTCGGAGAGATTCCTATTGACGGTTGTGTGTACTATCAACTATTAGGAATCAACCGTGAGTTATTCAGTGTTCGCTCCAACGAATACCTACATGTCTATACGAGCTTCTCTTGCTCATGGTCCATTGGGTTAGACCATTGGAACTCCAATTCTAATATACGACAAGTGTTAGTCTTATAGGTTATAGGAATTCGACTGTATTCCAAATGCAACGACTAGGAATATATATACTTTAAGAATAGTTTATAATAGTAATATTATCCCAATATTAGACCACACCCAGTGTCGAGTATTACTACATGATTATTCTAAGGTCAATACTATTTTTAACATATATATATATAACCAATATGCACTGAGAAATAATAACACAATAATAATTACCATTAAAAAATTTAAATGAAGATGTATTTATTTTATTAATAAATAATAAAAAATAATATACAATATATTATTCAGATTGGCGTTCAAAGTACTAACTCCAACACAACTTCACCTTGAAGATCCATTTGTTTCCAACCAATTTGATATCTGGTTCATATGGAACAAGAGTCCATGTCTTGTCGTTAGAAAGAGTAGTGAACTCATCTTGTATAGCTTTTCTCTATTTTGGACCATTTAGAGCCTTTTAGATGGTTCTTGGAGTTTCTATTGGTGTTTCATTGCTGGTGTGATATACTTTTGGTTGAAGATCTATGCTTTACTCTTTGTTATCATAAGAAGAGTGGAAATGCTATTTTCTGGTGGTTGGTTTTGTGTTTGAGGTTTAGGTTTTAGGTTGTGAAGTGTTTGGTGAGTTCTGAAGGTGTTTGGGTCTGAGTCTTGATGATGTGGTGAATCAGACATGTTGCATTCAGAGTTGCTATTGGATTCAGGACTACCAAAGGTGTTTATGTCATGTCCCGCCTACTCATGTGACTGATTGATATTAATTGGAATGTTGAAAATGTGAAATTTACTTAGCAGCGAAGCATGTTCTAGATCTGATGACTATTGACTCATGAATTTTGGGTCATTTGAAAAAAGAAATGAAAGTTCATTAAACTTGACATGAGCAGAGATATAGATTCTTAATGTATAATGCAGACACATAAAACCTTTTTGCCTATTATTCACTCATAGAAAAACATATTTACTAGTGTGAAAGTCAAATTTGTGACTATTTTAAAGTCTCAGATATGGAAAACATTCACATCCAAATACCTTTATGAGAGAGTAAACGAAGTTTTATTTTTATGACTAGTGAGGTGATTCTATTGGTTATATAGGTTGCTGTACTGAAGACTTCCCACTTGATGGGCATCTTGGCTTAAGTCATCATGGATAATCCAGTCTCAACCGAGTGTCTATGTTTTCTCTCAACCTTTCCATTTTGTTCATATGTGTAAGGGCACAAGTATCTCAATGATATGTCATCTCTTAATAGATATGGTTCAAATGCCTTGAATTCCTCACCCATATCAAATTGCAAGGTTTTGATTTTTCTATGAAAATAAAACTTTCTATGAATTGTTTTCTTTCTATACCTTGAATTCCCCACCCATAATTTTCGTTCTATGAATTGTTTGAAGTCAATGAATGTTTTAAGTGCATGACTTGGCTGTTAAATGGAAGGTCCATGTGTATCTGGTGTTATCATCCACAAAGCTATGTAGTATCTGTGACCATTTGTGGAGGTTGTTAGTGCAATACCCTATGTATTAGCTCTAGGGCTTTTTAGTAACTATTTCTGAGCTTTAAAAAAGGTTGTTTGGCTTTCTTTCCATACTGACATGCACTATAGAATAAAGGAACATCTATTTTATTGATTTTGAATTGATTACAAGACATCAATGTACTTTTCAGGACATTAATAAAGTGTATGGATGCTTTCTAAATTGTGTTACTTCGACTAGTTAAAATGGCTAAGTGGTTGTTTAAATAGGTAGGGCAAAAATTGAATTTTCCTTGTGCAAAACTGGCTAAAAAACGCATCTAAAATAACCCACTCATGCACAATCGTTTTAACGTCACAAGAACGCGTGATGAACGCAAACACTCTGAAAGGTTTCGTTCACACGAGAAAATGAACGGAAGTCGCACGGGAAGCTACTGCCAAGTTTCGTTCAAATCCAAACACAAACGTGACACGAACGCCACACGTTCAGATACAAACACAAATGTAGCACTAACGAATATATGCTATCTTCGTACACAGTCTACCAAATATTTGTCCAATTGCTTTGAGATCTTCAAGATTTATTACAACTCAATTGAACTTATTTTGTTACGGATATTGCCAACAAACATGTAACTAACAATCTCCTCATTTAGCATTCCGTGACAAAACTACCTAATACAAAGACTAAGTAAAAGATCTAAAAATAAAATAGCCAACTGGCCACCATCAAGATAGTGATTTATTACAATATGACTCGATCTAATACCTAAATAAATAGTCTTGAAACTGATACCACCACATCAACTAATCTGCTCACCTGAAATATCCACACAAACAAAATACCGTGAAAAACATAGGGAATATAAAGAACAAATTGAACAAAATAATAGTCGCATGCACTTAAAAAAGAGATATATACTCCCCCTTAATCCTACCCCTAGAAGAAGATATCAAAAATGGATATTCTATTCCTTCACTAACAGGACAACGGAGTTAGTAAAATGACATAAGGGAAGTAAAAGGACAAACTCAAAAAAATACAGTATGCAAATTAAAACAAGGTATGCAATGACTAAAAGCACACACAATGATTTTTTTAAAAAAAATAAGTCAAAAATGACTCAAACAGTACTTCAAGCAAGTATAATGATACCCAATCAGTACTTAGCTGTTTATAATATAAGATAATGTGAAATATTTTTTGTCATGCTCAAGAACACACACATGCATATGATGTAAACACCAAAGCATAACAAACACTTGCATGAAAAATAAGTGCACAACAAGTCAAGGCTTAAGACCTTATTTTATGAGCGAGACACAACCAAAGAAATCTCATCTCATGACACACTAAGTCCACAAAATATGTGTTCAAACCCAATAACATTAGGACCTAAAAATAAGTAACATTAGTTGCATGCTATAATATTCTCCCCTAAATATGACGAGCTCATAAATAAAACTCTTTCGAGCGAAGGATTTTTGCCCTTATATTTTGAATTTGGCCCATTGGCTCTTTTACACTAAAGGCTCATTTAAACGATTTTTATTTTTTTTTCCTCTCTTTTTACTTTTACAATGGGATAACATAAAGTCATCTAGTCAAAGGTCACACTATTTAGTGATCTAAGTATAACAGAGATTAGACTGTTAGTCTAAAAATTCATACATGCGACAAACCTCAAGGCATAAAAACGTGTATGTGAGATGCAATCACAATATATATTAAGGGTTTCCATCACATACACTAATACATATAGAGCATCAAAAAAAATAAAATCATATTACACATGCATAAACATATATCATACATACCAGATACACATGCACATGCTTTTACATGCTCTTTCAAGCCAGAAATCTCTTTGGTCTTTTTCATTTTATATTTTTCTTTTTTAAACCAAAATAATAAAAGACACAATAAGACTTGTCATTATCCAATGTTACGTGGAATTGTATCATAAGTACAGGTCATACTACCGTCTATTCGGAATCGGTACTAAAATTTATGTTTAGGTTTCCATCCTATATACCCTTGGACATATAACAAAAAAATAAAACACACACACACACCCATATGCAGTGAAAATAAAAGGACATACCGTCGTGCAATAAATAAAAAACACACGCGTGCACACATACAATTGGGAAACATAAATGCAATATCTAAGAAGAGGTACACCGAAATACACTCTCATCATACTTGTTAGTTAGAAGTTATTGGGAAAGAATTTTCCTTTTCACCCAAACTTTCTTAGGAATCTCTTTCACTTGAGTATTCCTAGTCAGCAGTACAAGTTTCTCACTATTGAGTTGAGTCTGTTTAGCTAGTGGAGAAACTTGAAAAGCTAAATTTGAAGAATCAAAACTAGTCAAAACACTTTTAGCCCTTCTCTTTTGTTTGTGCAACATGAAGCATTTAGGTCTAATATGTTATGCCTTGCCACAATGATGGCAAATATGCATAAACCTCGGACGAGAGTGAGGTTTACCCACCACACCTCTAGATTGAGGTTGGGTCATAGGACAAGAAACAACAAAAGTATATTGTTGATATTTAAGCTCTCATTGAACAATTGACCCTATGCAGAAATATTCAATTACTAAAGGTTTTGACCCTATGCGGAAATATTCAACTACTCCAAACTAAGACAAGTCAAAGAGGAACTCCGACTACCAATATTTCTCCTTGAGAACTCTTAAGGCTTAGAAAATTGGGTTAGGGTTGTGTTTTTGTGTTGATCAATATCACCAAGACAAAGAATACAAAGTAATCAATAAAGTCTTCAAGGTGAAAATCAAGAAGGAAGAAACAAAGTGTATGGAGACTCTCTAAATTATGTTTCTTCAACTGGTTAAAGTGGCTAAATGTTTGTTTAAATAGGTAGGACAAATATAGGTTTTTCCTTGTGCAAAGCTGGCTAAAAAATGCGTTCAAAATAACCCATTTACACACAACCGTTCGAACGTCAGAATAACGCATGACGAATGCGAGCAGTTTCACAAAACTGTTCAAACATCCTGATGAACGCACAACGAACGCAAACACTCTGGTAGGTTTCATTCGCACGGGAAAATGAATGCAAGTCGCACGGGAAGCTACTACCAAGTTTTGATCGAACTCAAATACAAACGAGACACGAATGCCACATGTTCGAACACAAACACGAACGTAACACTAACAAATATCTGCTATATTCATGCACAGTCTGCCAAATATTTATCCAATTGCTCCGAGATCTACAAGACTCATTACAACTCAATTAAACTTGTTTTGTTACGAACATTGCCAATAAAAATATAACTAACATCATGGACCTTCATCTGGTCCAGTCGATCGAAGACATCTCATGGATCTTCGTCAGGTCCAGTCGATTAGACATTCCCCATGATCTTCATCAAGTCCAATCGACTACTGGACCTCTATCCGTCCAGTCGACTAAAGACATCTCTTGGATCTTCGTTAGGTCTAGTCGACAGGACATTCCCTAGGATCTTCATCAGCTCCAATTGACTCTTGGACCTCCCTATGGTCCAATCGACTGAAGACATCACCTGGATATTCATCAGGTCCAATCGATGAGACATTCCCCAAGATCTTCATCAGTTCTAATCGACTCTTGGATATTCATCTGGTCCAGTCGACTGAAGATATCTAATTGACATTTATTTAGTCTGGTCGATGGGATATTCCCCAAGGCCTTCATCAGGTCCAATCGACTCTTGAACTTTTGTCCGGTCCGATCGATAGAGCACTCACATGGACCTCAATTTAGTTTAGTCGCTTAAAAAATGAGTCGACTATGACCATCGCCCGTTCTAAAGTGCTTCTCTCAAGACAACTACCGGCTTATTGGAAATCCGTCTTATCCAAATGACTAACACCGAGTCGACTCAAAAGTGTTATCACCGTTGGGTTCTCTAAGAACAATTCTAATAGCATTTAAGCATAAAACATGTGTGAATACTCAAAGAAAAATAGCGGAAATTATACTCACTTTGATCGGTTTGTTGGATGTGTTGAGAATAAAATTTTGTCTCCTTTGAAGTTGCTCCAAGCTCCTCTTTGAATGAATGGTGTAGCTCCAAGCAATGAACTTTGATTCCAAACTCAATGGGAATGGTTTCCCTATCACCTTAGAAGACTCTTTAAGTGCTAGTTTAGGATGAATTTTGCAACAAAACTCTTCCTATTGTTCTTTGTAGTTCACGACAAAGTGAACAATTTTAGAGGGAGAGAAGTTTTTCACGTTGAAGGAGGGAGAGAAAAGAGTGATGAGTGAATTGTTTTTGATTTCCAAAAATCAAGTTACCCAATACCAAAAGTTGGTATTAGTCTTTCACACATCAAGCTTGTGTAAGAAACAAGCCACCAAAATTCCCACCAACTTCTATCAACCAAAAGTTGATAAAGTTGACTAGGTGACGTGACTTGTGATGTGACTTGTGGGCCCCACTTTAATTCAAAATCCGAGTGGGCCCGCAAACACATTCCGGGCTCGGGTTCGTTAATTCCGAATTAACGAATTTTCCATTGCGACTTTATTAAATAATTAAGCCTAGCAAAATTACTATTAAAGTCGCTCACGAATTAATTCTAAATTAAAATCTAATTTTAATTCCGCTATGAAATCTAATTTTATTTAATATATCGAATATATTATTTAATCGATTAAATCCAAATTAATCGTTCTCTCTCTATTAATGGAATTTTATCCCAGATAAATTCTCTCCGTAATTAATCATAGATTAATTTTCTCTCTCTCATAATTAATCCCAGATTAATTCTGTTCGAGTCATACGTCATCGGTGAATCTTCGGGAAGCGACCCATGAGTTCCCTGGATATGTTGGCAGTAAATTCGGTCGTCGGACTATCCGAACACGTGCGTACCCGGTACCATATTTTTACCGATTTACAAGACATGGTTGGCTTCTAGCAAAGCACCGTGCCTACCCAATTCTCCAGAAATATTCTTTAAGGAATATACAATCTTTGTCAGGCGTAGTATACGTAGTATTGCGTATTGCGATCCAATATCTGATGTCACATGCAAGGCCTGGGGCTGGAATAGTGTCTGCCCTGTACAAAGCATATATTGGATCACAAGCAACTAGTCTCTATAATCGGATAATCATGACCTTGTCATATTATCTCGATAGTTGCAACATAATAGAGAACCAGTTCTGTATCCCTGCGTGATCATCATCTCCATATGACTGAAGTGATACTTCCATCTTGACATCACACCCAATACACTACGATTCTCAATAAACCCAGAAGAGGCGTACACAGAACCTGTTAAAGTCCCGGACGACTAAAACCAAAGCGTATTGATTGTCGCAAGTATTAGCGATGCAAGTCTCAGGTTAAGACCAAATACACCTACCCTGAATCGGATTCCCATAGACACATAGTCATACTACCAATGGGATTCCGATGGGTCTATCCAGAGTGAAGTTGTTCCCGTACCATCGGTAAACACAACCTCCTATCACATTTGCATAAATATCCAATACTTAAATATATGAGAACTATGCCGTTATGCTTCCACAAGCGCACAAGTGGAATACTAGTCTATTCCGCATTATCAATGTACAGTCTTGATAATACTAAGACTAAGTATATTTAATGATTAAACCTTCATGGATTGATATTGTCTCATATCTTATAATCTGGAACTAATCATAAGGACTTTTATCATTTATATATATTCAAGTAATCTAATTACAAAATGATAAAATAACAATTTCTTTGTCACATAGTTAATTTGTACAAAAACCACAATGTCTTTTACAAATAGTGACGCCATGGGTCATAATTGTCCAACAATCACCCATCGACTCGACTAGACCATGGTTACTACTAATGAGAACCTACCTGGAGCGGTGCCAGACAAACCCACACAAGATTGAAATCGTTCCCAAGAAATACCAAGACAATTCGGATAAAAACTCTAAACCTCTGAAGAACAAGCAACAGAAACCTAGAGTGCTAATAGGGGCACCACAAAGGGTTAACAGTCCTTTGATAAGCCAAAACCAGTGAGAACAAATTGAGGATCTCAATGCTCACGAATTGATAAAATATTTTATTGAAAAGAGAGTTGTTAAAACATAACCAAAGAGTTAGCCTTTTATAGGGAGGCTACAACCAAAACCCTAACCCACAAGGATAAAACGAAACTACCCACACACCAACAGGCGTGTATCATAAAACTAAGCTAAGTTATCCCCACGTGCAAACCCTTGCACGCTTAACCTAATTCCCAAACATAAAATAATAATCTAAAGAAAACAGTCAAACGTAAATAACGGGCCGAAATAAAACAAAAGTCAAGCCCTAAATAAAAGAATAACAAATGCCAAATAATTATAATAGGCCTAAATAACTCGTTGCTCCGCGGCCTGAATAAGATTCACCATCTTAGGTTCATCCAGCGTCAAGCCCATACTGAATGAAGTAGAAGTACGGGAATAGTCAGATACCATCTTTTGTATGAATCTATGCATAGCTTCATGGATCTTCTTAGCTCGAGACCTCGTGATTGGACCTTCTGGAACTTGTACTGTGGCGGTCCGTCCATCATGGGCTGCATCCTGGGCGGCTACATCCCGGGCCTCATCATTCCCTCTCTCCTCGAAAGGATTCGACCTCGAATCTGCATCAAATAAAGAAAGATCAGAAACATTAAATAACGCAGAAACATTATACTCACCTGGCAAATCCACTTTGTAGGCATTGTCATTGATTTTCTCAAGAATATGAAATGGGCCATCGCCTCTGGGTTGGAGTTTGGATTGTCGTTGCTTTGGGAAGTGCTCTTTTTGCATGTGTACCCAAACCCAATCACCGAGTTCGAAAGAGACACGACGTCTACCCTTATTGGCATGTGAGACAAATTGTTCATTCTTCTTCTCAATGAGTTTTCTTGCTTTCTCATGGATGGACTTGACCAAGTCGGCCTTGTGCTTACCATCCAGGCTCACCCTCTCATCAACGGGCAAAGGCAATAAATCCAGAGGTGTTAGTGGGTTAAATCCATACACAATTTCAAAAGGAGAATAAGAAGTAGTGAAATGAATACTACGATTATAAACAAACTCAATGAAAGGTAAATATTCTTCCCATGTCTTCAAATTCTTAGAAATGACAGTACGTAATAGTTGGGACAAGGTCCTGTTAACGATCTTAGTTTGACCGTCAGTCTGTGGGTGACAAATGGTGGAAAATAACAGTTTAGTTCCCAACCTACCCCATAGAATTTTCCAAAAATGACTTAAACACTTCGCATCCCTGTCCGATACTATACTCCGAGGTACTTCATGTAAGCGAACAACCTCACTAAAAAATAAGTCAGCAATGTGTGTGGCATCGTCTAATTTGTGACATGCAATAAAGTGTGCCATCTTGCTAAAACGATCAACTACAACAAAAAAGAGTCTCGGCCCTCCTAGATCTAGGTAATCCTAACACAAAGTCCATGGAAATATCTACCCACGGTGCCTGAGGAACAAGTAAAGGTGTATAAAGCCTATGTGGTTGAACTTTAGATTTTGCTTTCCTACAAGTAATGCAACCAGTACAAATAGTATGATATGCTTCTTCATTTGAGGCGAATAAAAATGTTCATGCAAGATATCCAATGTTTTCGTAACACTAAAATGACCCATAAGACCCCCACTATGTGCTTCAACGGACCAATAATTCATGCATAGAACAACTAGGCACACATAATTTATTCTATTTAAATAAAAAATCACATTGTCTGTAAAATTTACCATAAACACCTTTGTCACATACAATGTAGATCTCAGAGAAATCATGACCACTTGTATGCAAATCTTTGATAAAGTCAAAACCAAGAAACTTAGAACTCAAGGATGTACGTAAAACATACATGCGTGAAAGTGCATCAGCAACCACATTCTCCTTACCTTGCTTATATCGAATGACATATGGGAAAGTCTCCAGGAACTCCATCCATTTTGCATGCCGTTTGTTAAGTTTTCCTTGACTCTTAATATGCCACAGAGATTAATGGTCAGTGTGAATCACGAACTCTTTTGGCCAGAGGTAATGATGCCAAGTTTCCAGCGCTCTGACTAGGGCATAAAACTCTTTGTCGTAAGTTGGGTAACACAGCGCTGCACCGTTGAGTTTTTCACTGAAGAAAGCTATAGGACGTCGTTCCTGCATAAGTACTGCCCCAATACCGACACCTGAAGCATCACACTCAATCTCGAAAGTTTGGTTAAAGTTAGGTAAGGCTAAAACAGAAGTAGAACATAATCAATCTTTAAGAAGTTTAAAGGCATTCTCTTGTTCCTCCCCCCAATGAAAACCAGTATTTTTCTTTACGACTTCAGTAAGTGGTGCAACGATAGTGCTAAAGTCTTTTACAAACCTCCTATAGAAACTGGCTAGTCCATGGAAACTCCTAACCTCAGTGATGCTCTTAGGTGTATGCCACTCACGAATGGCCTTGACCTTGTTTTCATCAACCTCAATGCCTTGAGCACTAATGACATACCTTAGAAATATCACTTTTTCTATGCAAAAATCACATTTTTTAATATTAGCATACAATAATTCTTTCCTCAAAACATCAAACACAGCTTGCGCATGTCCTACATGCTCTTCTAAATTCTTGCTGTACACTAAAATATCATCCAAATATACGACTACAAATTTACCCAAAAAGACACGCGCAAAACATGATTCATTAGACGCATAAAGGTGCTGGGGGCATTTGTAAGCCCAAATGGCATCACAAGCCACTCATATAACCCATATTTTTTTTTAAAGGCAGTCTTCCATTCACCCCCTTCCCGCATCCTAATTTGATGATACCCACTTTTAAGGTTAATTTTTGAAAAAATACAAGAGCTATTTAATTCATCCAACATATCATCTAATCTAGGGATGGGGTGGCGATAACTACTTACAGTGATATTGTTGACTGCTCGACAATCCACGCACATTCTCCATGTACCATCTTTCTTTGGGACTAACATGACTGGAACTGGCACGGACTCATGCTCTCTCGTACGTACCATTTGCTCATCAACTCTTCCACTTGCTTTTGGAACTCCTTAATTTCTTCAAGGTTGCTGCGGTAAGCTGGTCGGTTAGGAATGACCGCCTCTGAGATGAAATCGATCTAATGCTCAATACCACGAATTGGTGGTAAACCATGAGGGATCTCCTCCGCAAACACATCACCATAATCCTGCAATAAAGAAGTAAACACACTAGGCAAAACAATGTTAGGGTTAGTGTCATCAGAACTCAGAAGAGTTTCTCTATACAGGAGGAGAATCATCACTTTATTCCTGGCATACTCTCTCCTCAATTCTCCCTATTTAGCAAAGAAACTATTTTTCATTCTACACACACTCTCATTATTTTGTGCATGCTCACTGTTTCTCTCGCTCACTCCCCTGGAAGTGTTAACCTCATCCCCTCGACTCTCATCCTCGATCTCGCCCGCGGGTGTGTGCACTGTGGAAGCCTATAACTTCATTTGATCTTCAAAGACTTCTCGTGGCGTCAACGGAACAAGTGTAACCTTTCTTCCATCTTTCTCAAAATAATATCTGTTGTGAAACCCATCATGCATCACTCTCCTGTCAAACTGCCAAGGACGCCTTAGTAACAGATGTTCAGCTTGCATTGGGACTACATCACACAACACCTCATCCTTGTATTTACCAATAGTGAAACTAACAAAGACCTATTTATTGACTTTAACCTCGCCACTGTTATTCAACAACTGCAAACGATACTGTTTATGGTGTTTAAGTAAAGTCAAACCCAGCTTATCAACAAGTATTGTACTAGCCACATTAGTACAACTGCCCCCGTTGATAATCATACTGCATACCTTGTTCTGGACCAGACATCTAGTATGGAATATGTTCTCTCGTTGTTGTACCATATCATCCTCAACCTTTGCCTGGGTATTTAAAGCACGGGGGTCACAAGGGACGCCCCATTGGTTGCATACTCAAACCCTTCTTCATCAGTGGCGACCTCCAATTCGGGCGCCTCCTCCACAACATCATCACCATCTGAAATTACTTCACCATCACCTCTCATATACATGGTCCTTCTATTAGGGCACTATGATGCTATATGGCCATTCCCCAAACATTTGAAACATTTAAGGTCACGACTACTATTTGGTGGGGTCTCGAATTTTGGTTTAGGCTTGGTGGTGGTATCTTCCCTTGGCTTTGGGGCCTCTGATCTAAACCTAGATGTGGTGCCATCCCTGTTATTATCTCCCCATTTCGGCTTCCATGTATTGGTTGGACCCGAATTTCCCATGAATGTAGTCTTTCGCTTGAGTTGGTGTTCCACTTTCATTGCCATATGTATCATGTCCTCTAACTCAATGTAATGTTGCAGTTCCACTACATTCGCAATCTCCCTATTCAACCCACTGAGAAACCGGGCCATAGTCGCCTCTCGGTCCTCCTCGACATTGGCGCGAATCATTGCAATTTCCATCTCCTTATGGTAGTCTTCGACACTCTGAAACCCCTGTGTAAGATTCTGAAGTTTATGATACAGATCTCGATAGTAATGATTCGGTAAAAACCGCTTCCTCATAACTGTTTTCAATTCTGCCCATGTAGTGATCGGTCGCTCCCTATGCCTCCGAATGTTGATCATCATTTGATCCCACCAGACAAGTGCATAATCGGTAAATTCAATAACCGCCAACTTAACCTTCTTAAGCTCGGAATAATTATGACAGTCAAAAAGAAGCTCGAGCTTACGTTCCCACTCTAGATAAGCTTCGGGGTCACTCTTGCCTTGGAAATGAGGGATTGTCATCTTGATTTTTCCCAAATCACCATCTTCCTCATTCTCATGATTCCTCATGAACGGCCTTTCATTCCTACCTCTTCTAGGCCGAAATTCACCCATCTCTACCTCTGATACTCTATCAAACTCCTCATCATAATCAAACTCATTCTCGGCCTCCATCTCGTCCATGGGTACAGTACGCCGCCCACCAGTCCTGAGGGGTACGTGCCCTGCCTCATTAGCTCTAGTCGGCCGTGTTGGCCTATTCCTCTGTGGAGTATTGTGTCTCATCGCTTGTACCTCATCTCGAACATCCCTCATCAATTCTAATACTCGCACAAACTCATGTTGAAGTGCGGTCACTGTATTCGCCACATCCCGCAATTGGGGCTCTTGTGGGGAATTGGCATTTTGACTTGGGGCTGCGCATTCTCTAGACATGTTTTCATTTTTTATTTTTTTTCTCTTTTTTTTTTGTTCTTTTTTGTTCTTTTTTTTTTATTTTTTTATTTTTAAGCTGCAACAAACGTTAGTTATAAAATAAAATAAAATAAAAGAACAACTAAAATAAAGAGAAAGACAAAATCCTCACAATTCAAATTCTCTCGTGTTGTCACTCAAATGGCTTTTACCCGAAACTAAGCTCACCCACTCTTGTCCTCGAATGAGTTCTCAAAGGATTTGAACTTGCAGGAAAGAACAAACCCTTAATGTTGTCCCAAATAACACTGTTCAGCTCAATCACGAGTATAACAGAGAGGTAGACACAAACGGAAGAGGAACAAGGTGCGGATACGTTTGACGAGAATTGATAAAGAAAAGGTTAGTGAAATGTAATGGAAGAAGGAAAAGGTAAAGACACTAGCGAATGCGGCAAGGAAGACAGCAGGTAAGCGATTACACTCAAAATTGGAATTTTTAAACACGCACAAGTCAACTATCTCAATCACCTCGTCTTGACAATACGACAGCTAGGAAAAAAATTGCACGTAGGCAAAATTTTAATTTTTTTAAATCGGGTCCCGCAGACCTTCTAAAACGTTTGGTGTTGTGGATTTGACCTGATTTCGATTGTTCCAAAATCTCACAAAGTTTTACCTACTGTCGTAAGGAGTTTGGGGTCTTAGAACCCTAGGTTACGCAAATCGCACAAAGGCAGTTTAACGTCGCGACGTAAGTTCGGTATTTCGAAATATCGAACCCGAACGCGTGAGTGCACGTGGGCCCACTTTCATTTGGAAACGTGTGGGGCCCACATGACACATGTCATATTATGCATTATTTAATTCTAATGCATTGCATGGAGATAGTGTACAATGCACTCAATGGTTTTGCATGGAAATTGAGTGTTTGACACTCTAAGCCATTGCATGATTTGTGTCATAAGTTTATTATTAATTTAATAAACATTATGGCATAAATATAAATTGATTTTTTGTAACAAAAATAATTCAACTTTTCTCTCTCACATTGCCGAAACTTGCAAGCAGTTTTTGGCTATCCTTTCTTCAATTTTTGTGGTAAGATTTGAAGAAGTTGTGCATTCAAAATCACAACAAAGGCTAGCACCTTCAAGGGATCATACATAGGTGATATGGGAAGCTAATCCTTGAGCTTGGAAGGATCAAACTCGACTTGGAGTCCCTCTTTTCTTCTTGGCTGAGAGCTTCACTGCACAAGGGAGGAGTTTTCGCATCATCTAAGCATCCATTTTCAAGTATTGTGAGTATGATTCCGCCATACTTCAATTATTCATTCATGTATTTATATATTTTGCTTGTTCTTGTTGATCTTGGGGCTTGGTTATTTTTTCCTACAATGGTATCATTGAGCTTAAAGAGCATGCAAATATATTATGATGTTATTTGGGGAAAATTGTATGAAGCATGATTTGATGAGTTTGCTTGATTAAATATGCTTAGATGTATGTTATTTAGATTATACATCATCAATTTCATGGAAAATAAATTGGATTAATTTTTCCAACCCAAATGAGGCTTGGCCGAATACATGCAAGCATATGGACTAGATGATTTTTTAATTTTAAGACATTAGATGACTTGAAACAATATGGAATGATGATTTGTAACTCGATTGGATTGAAAACGAAATCGGAACCATTTTAATCACCTTGGCCGAATGCTTGATGGAGGATTAGGGACTTGATTTTTTGATTAAATAATGTTGGACATATATTTAAGATAAAAATATGATTAATGGATTAATTTGATATTTTGGGAATATTGATTTAAAGGATTAATCATGATAATACACTTTAATTAATTAAGTTATAAAATTTGGAATTTTAAAATTTGGTTAGTTGGGCTTAATTTTGAATTGGGCCTAAAACTATTATATTTGGACATAATGGGCTTGGTTGGGCCAAGTAGATTTGGACGAATTGGATTGGATCCAAAATGGGCCTAAATCACACCATTTAAGCCCAAATGTAATAAATGGGCTTTTATGTTTAATTGGGCCTTATGGGCTTGATATTGATTTTATGGCATATGAGGGTGATTCCTTATTGGGCTTGGTAATTGGGTTTGACCCATACATTGACCAAAACCCAAGC
>SKCR01029995.1:0-32520 GCA_019454045.1 Zanthoxylum bungeanum
ATTTCCCAATTCATGTGGTATCTCACCTGTAAACAAGCACACACTTACAAAGATTTCTATCAATTAATTTGGCGTTTAGTTTAAGTGGGTAGAGTTTCACTTTCTGTCTTTGAATTTGGGATTGTATTGACAATTTTTTACCATAATTTAGATCCAATGATCAGACAATAACAGTCTTGAGTTATTTTAAATTTTATAAGGTTTTATGTAATCTCTTATCAATAACTAATAAAAAATATGTCATATTATATATTAAAAATTGAAATTTCTATAGATACAGGGATCGAATTTTGGATCAAATTTGGAGACTCAATCGACTGTTTGTGTCAATCCTCATGTACGCAACCTTATCCTATTTTTTAAGAGTTCAGACCCGTGACTTAACAATAGCAAGTTAACACTTGACTATCGCGCTAGACTAAATATGCAAATTCATCTAAGTCCGCAAAATTATTTTAGAAAGATTTATGTATAATGTATATGTACGTGTTATTTATTAGATATGGTCAAACAAGAAGATAAAAGAGTGGTTTGAAGGTACATACCCGTCAAGTTATTGTAGCCGAGATAGAGAATTTGGAGCGAGGTCATGTTGCCGATATCTCTTGGTATAGATCCAGTGAATTGATTGAACGACAACGAAATATGAATAAGCTCTTTACATTGCCATAAATTTCGTGGGATGGGACCAGTGAATTGATTATGAGACATGTAGAATCTTTGAAGAAGATGAAGACGCTGACACATGTCATCCGGCAAGCTACCAGTTAGCCCATTAGATGAAAAATCCATACCAATTGTCAGAGATGAAAGGTTGAAGATACTCCCAGGAATAGCTCCCGTTAACAAGTTTTTTGCTAGCAATACCACCTCCAATTCTACAAGATTGCTCAACTCCTCTGGAATTTCACCTGCATCCATTAATATTGAAGGTGAAAGAATGGAAGAACCTGAGTTAGAGTACTTTTAAAATTAAGAGTGGTCGAGTGCACGAAGACTCCTGTTATGGCGGGGTTTAGGACAGACGTATATACGCAATCTTACCCCAATAAGTATAGAGGCTTGTTACAACTAAGTTGAAGAAATTTTAGTGTACCTGAAAGCCGGTTATAGCTAAGATCAAGTGTTTGTAGAGAAGATAGATTTCCAAGTTGAGAAGGGATGGTGCCTGCGAGACTTAACCGAGAAATATTCAAGCCTGTGACTCTATTAACATCACAAGTAACGCCCATCCAATTACAGACAGGGCTACTTGTGTTCCAATTATTGGCCAAGAAATTGGTTGGATCATTTGTTATATGAGCTTTTAGGGCAAGAAGGGCTTGTTGGTCTGTGGCGACACTATTGGCTGATGCTGCAAAAATTGAGCTGACAATTAAGAAATGGACTGAGAGAACTCTGATGATCATATTCATACTGAGAGAAGAATGGTAATGCTAGTCGGTATATAATTACTTAGCATATATATATATATATATATTTAGGTGGTGTGGGCCCTTTGCCTTCATCTTAACTTGTTGAATTGTAATTGTGCAAAATAATTTTATGTGTACACATTTGCATTTGATGGAGATATTTTTATTAATTCCTTAAATAAATGTTTATATTAAATGTTGGGCATTATTGGATTTAAGGTTGCAGGCTTGCAGCTGCTGTGCACTCACCTTCAGCGGAAAAGGACCACCCTTGTAAACACGTCACCCAGGTCACAAGTCGATCGTTCAACGAATTTAGGCTATCAAAGTAGTGTTTTTAGAATCGGATCCCACTGGCGCGTTAATCTGTCGAATCGAGAACTGAACAAGAATTCGATCCGGAAAATCCTAAAAAATCGAATGGATCAAAATCAGTTAAAATTGATCAAACCTGGTGAATTGGCGATTCGGACCGGTTTTGGATTCTTTTTCTAAATAAAAGGTTTCAAATTATTTTTTTTTATCTAAATCATTTTGCTTTGATATTAGAAATTATTAGAATTAATGATTGTATTTTTATATGTATTGCGTAATTTTTATATTTTTATATAATTTTTTTTCTAATTTTTAATTAAATAAATTTACTTATGACATCAACCGATTCTATTTATCCGATCGAATTAGTGATTTATTAAAATTTTTAGGCTATCAATTCAATCACCGATCCATTTTTTTAAAATAATATACCAAAGTTGACAACTTATTTCTCAGCTTCAAAAAATTTCGAATACTATATACAGAACTGCTATTTTACCTAATACACACGTCCGATTTAATTTTTGAATAAGTGAAGTTGTGTTATAACATAAGTAGCATTATTCTACTGTATATGTTCCGAACCAAATCGAACAGAAAAATTTGGTTCAGTTTCGGTTCGGTTCTCTATTTTTTAAAGGAAAAAATAAAAAAAAAATTTGGTTTGATTTCGATTCGGAACCAAAACCAAACCGAACCTTAAGGTTATGGCCAAATTTTGTGAAACCGTAACCGAACTGTTTGAAGATTCGGTTCGATTTCGATTTTGGAACCGGAACCGGATGAAACCGTAACCTTACGATTTCATCTGGTTCGGTTTCGATTCCGAACCGAAATTGTGGCCGGATTTTGACATATCACCACCCATTATTGTCCTTGTTCCAATGGTCATTTAAGAAAGCCAACAACTATTGTTGAACTTTATTCATTCGACTAATCAGATGTAGGATTTTATATAGCGTAAATCAACTGGACTATCGTTTAATTATGACAATTAGATACGAAATTGATCTGTTTGTAAACTTTAATTTTCAATTTTAAATTATAATTCATTGTGGTTTGATACAATTTCAAATAAACTACATTTTAATTTAATTCATTTGTTGGCCTCTAATCAGAAAGTAACAGGTCAGTTTTGTCAATTGAATTAATTAAAACTTTCTCCTTGTATCTTTTCCATTCTCTATTTTTTCTTTCCATTTTTTTTAAAACCAAAGTCTCCGTCGTATAACTAATTAAATTGATCAATGACTCTTTTTCATTGACTACTAGGTGGACACATTTTACTCCCCAATCAATCCAAAAAAAAAAGCCGTAGTAATTAATACACTTCGCAGGTGCCATCGTCCCGCATTCATTGTGTTTGTCAACTTTATCGCATGTAGTAATTTTTTGGTGTAACGGAGTTATGGATGACGTGATATCACTAATAAATTAGTAAATAATATGTAAGATTTAAAATTTATATTTTTAGTTGTTTTTTTAATATTTTAACACACGTGACAATGGTTGATTGTATTGTTGCACGGATGACATGATATCTCCGTTGTATTGTAGATTTTCCCTATCGCATGAATTTATATGGTGTTTGATTATATTTTATTTTTATTTAATTAACAACTCTTTATCAAATGATATCTCTATGTTGTCCCCTCTACTGAATCGAATATTACGTCATCCATATAATAAATCAATAATATTTTATCAGATATGTTAAAATAATAAAATTAATTAAATAAATGATACTTTTATTTAATATAATACTATATATTATATAATTTTCAACAAACATACATCGACTTTCAATCCATAACTGTTGGTGTTTACTAAATATCCATAAACTTCTCCTTTAACTACTATAGCTTTTATTCCACATCATTTACATTAAAACACATTCTACAAAAATAAGATCTTTAACATCGAAATATATCGACACTAAAGGTTATTAGCGTCGGATATTTTCGACGCTAAATTTTGACGTCAAACTGCTGCTGCTATTTCATAAACTCTATATATTCAACCGTGCACTCAACACACACATAGCATACTATAACCACAATCATACGACCACACATCCATACAACATCATCGACATTATAAATAACATCATCAAGATAAAAATCAATCATCCCTTTTATATACATGTTTCGACCAATGCAACCAAAATAGAATAACAATTACGGGCCACATGTTATAAGAGTTGTGCATATTCCCAAACGGGTTTAAACCATCGGAGGCGAGGCCTAACCTGACATTACAGGGGTCCTCGACGAAACGATGGTACATATCATCAAATTCCTTCCACTCGGTTCCATCCGCAGGATTTCTAAGTATTCCCTTCGCACTGATCCTCTTTTCGTGATGCCGCCTTATGTCAGTCTCTGTGTGTCGTGACATGAACAACCTCTTCAACCTGTGCGTTAATGGGAAATATCGTAATATCTTCTGAGGCACTTTCTTCCCAAGACCATGGACTTTATATCGACTTCACCATAGATCGGATAATATTCAAGTGATTCATACTCGGCATGAAATAATACACAGTCATTCATACCTCATTCCCAGATCACGCAATATTTTCTTTACCTCGTAATATGACTTAGGCAATTCGCTGTCAACCAGTAACATTTGGCCAAGTAAGTATAGCATCGTATCAATACTTTTGTTGGTCATTTTGTTCATCACTTTAATGTGCAATAGTTTCATAACGAAATTCAAGATCGACATCCTAACACCTTCAAATGATATTTTTTGTGCCTCCTCAAGTAGTTGACTAAAATTTTTTTTGATCATTTTCATCTACCACTAGTACGTCACCGCCAACACTATGACCGACTTGTGGACCTTGTAAATCGCGTAAAATATCAATTATCTCATCATTTGCAGGTTGATTATAACTATTACTCATTTCACCGGAATCAATAAACCGTGATTGAGAATTATACTGATCACCATGATAAATCCACGTACAGTAAGTTGGTGATATTCCCGGCATGTATAAATGATTCTCAACTTCATCTAACTGTTTCCTTTTCCTATTCAAACAATTTGTATATGGACATCGAACATGATCTTCTGCATCAATGTGTTGCTTTACTGATTCCATGAACTCATAAACTCTATTACGGTATTCAATACTCAATCTATCCACTGAACTCATCCAATTCCAATCTATTTCAGCCAAATATCTACATATCAAAATATAATTATTAGACATTATATTAAACTCATCAACATGACCGATTCATTAATTAATTATTTAATAATAAAGATAGAAAAATATAATTATTAGACATTATTTTTATTTTTATAATTATTAGATATTATAAATAATTCTATATTTATTTTTATATAATAAAATTATAATTATTAGACAATATTTTTAAACTCATCAACATCACCAATTAATTAATTAATTAATTAATTAAGCATACATGTAATTAATTAATTAATAACAAAACAAACTAATATTACTCACATATATGTATCATAATCAACTAACAACAAATTAACTAACTAACACAATGTATATAATAAAGATAATTATAAAAAATTAAAACCCTAATTTTTGAGAAAGATTAAACTTAAATTAATTAAGTGAGAGTGATTCAAATATAAGGAAAAATAAAGAGAGATGGGATAAAAATTACCTTATGAAAAATTAGAGTTTTGTTTAAAATTTGTAAGAAAATTGTGAGTGAAATTTATAGAGGAGAGAAAGAGCAAATGGGGAAGAAGTGTTGCTGCCTCTGGTATTTTAATAACCTTTTAGCGTCAAATTTGACTTATTCGATGCTAAATGTTAAGCTTTTAGCGTCAAATTAATTTTCGAAGCTAAAGGTAACAAGATTGTCGGTAGTAGTTGTCAGAAACCTTTAGCTTTGATAACATTTACGACGCTAAAGATAAGACTTTTAGCGTCGATATTTGCATTTGATGCCAAAGGTTAAACTTTTAGCGTCGAATATAAAGTTTGACGTTAAAGGTAAAGGGGTTGTCGGTGATGTTCTCAGAAATCTTTAGCATCGAAAGTAATATTGAAGCTAAAAATACGTCATTTAGTGTCGATTTTATAATTCGATGCTAAAAGTTTAATCTTTTGCATCGAAGTCGAACAAATTTTACGACGCTAAGAGTTTAACATTTTGCATCGAATTATGGAATCGACGCTAAATGATTTATTAGCATCGAAAAAAGATTCGACGCTAAAGATCTGGACGCTAAAAGTCCATTTTCTTGTAGTGACATTATCAACAAGGAAAAAAATAAGTTATCAAAATAAATTATCAAATGGAAAAAAATATGTTATCTGATACATTTATGCTCTCATCATTTCAATAATTGCTAATGATGTGTCTCTAATTTTAACGAGTCTAGTTATAATTTCTTTTATGTTGATCCTCGATCTTATAAGGTGATTCACTTGTACACTCTATAGCCAAACTCAAGATAGATGATACATATAGCTCTTTTACAACAAAATGTTTGTCTTCTCTACTACTTTGTAGATTTGTGTCTTCAACATTTGTGACTAAATAGATAAGAAGTCATCAAACCATTGTCTTATGGCGAGTGTTTGTATCTGTTTTATTCACTCTTTTCATCCAACAATACATTGCTAGGTTTTATGTCACAGCGGATCACATCATTTGAATCACCATCGTGATGATACTCCAAAACTAATACAACATCAATTATTATGATCAATATCTGGAAAATATCTAAATTAAAATTGTTGGAATACAAAGAATCCTCCATGTTCCTGCACTACAAAAATTATGTCCTTAAGCGTTGAAAATAATCGATGCTAAAAGTCAAAAGTTTGACGAAAACGGAACTTAGTGTCGAATTAATTAGACGTAAAAATTGAACGCCCAAATATGGACGAGAATGATATTTAGCGTCAAATTAAAGAGATTCGACGCTAAAAACTGTCAATTTGCGTCCAATTTATTTCGACGCTAAATAAAAGTTCCCGACGCTATAGTTCATATATTGCGACGAAATAATTCGACGCTAAAAAGTAGACTTTTAGCGTCGAAACTAAACGACGCTAAAGTAAATTAAAAAATAATATTTGTATACTTACAGCGGCGATTTTGTAACTTTTAGCGTCGAAATATTCGACGCCAAAACCACATTTAGCGTCGAATAATTCGACGACAATAGTTTATAAATGTGTTTTTTTTTAAATATTAATTTACATAATTTTGCTCTAAAATAATTAATTTAATATTTTAAAATTTTTAATTATTTGAAAAAAAATTCCTGATTCATAACACAATTAGGAAATATTCTAATAATTATTTTATTATTATAATGAAAATTTATTTAAAAAATACATATTATATTAAAACTATTTGTTCAAAATGTTTATACAAATGGATATAAAATTTATTGTTACTGTGATGGGGAGGCGCTCGAGTCCAATGCGAGTCCAATGTACCCTGACCGAGTGAGGCCTCCAACATCTCCCGGAAAGCCCGTATCTGCTGGTCGAACTGCTCCAACTTCTTCTCGTGCGTACAGATGACGTGGTGGATAGCTGGTTTTCGGTGGTGGCTAGCCAGTCTTGGGTGGTGGCTAACTGATCTCGAAGATATGAGTCATTGTCCGAATAAACAGTAGTGCGTACAAATGACGTCGGCTTCTTACGAGTGTCAAGGCCAACGTTGTAAGCTGTCTGGTTCTTGAAAACCAATTACGACAACTGCTCATCTGGTATCGGGTCGGACCCTGTCTCCTGAGTTTGATGTTGGAGTTCCATCATTTCGTTTTGTTTAAAAAAATAAGTTAATGTTAGAATTTGAAAAAAAAAAATTAACATATATAATAATAATTATTTTATTTTAAAAACTTAAACTTACATAGCAGCGTTCAGCTTATTCATTTATCCATTTGTTCTTCTCATTGTAATGCGTCACTTGGAAAAAATCTGGAAATGATTGCACCTCACATGTGCTACTCTGCTAAAAATAGAAAATACATTTAGTATTATTCCACATTAGTAAAAATATTGAACTGTTAAATTTCACGTTAGGATATATTTACCTCAGAATATTCGGCACGATATTGGATAAATGGCTTCGAACCTCCACGGTGGTTAAAACGCAAGTGACTTCGATTTTTCGCATTTGCGTGACATTTATCCTGCATTTAACAACACTGTAAATATCGAAAACAAAGAGAATTATAAATTTCCGTTTATTTTAAAATTTATCTCGTGTTTATTGCTAGACCAAAGCTCACACAAGAATGTCCAGTCTTGCTCCTCTATAAAATCAGGCTTATGTTATGGAGCATCTGAAGGTCCATGTGTAGGGGTTTTTTAGGGGGTGAATCCGGTAACGTAGCGGAAGCGGTGGAAAAGTGTATTTTCCGATTTCAAAATTTTTTCTCGGATTAATTAAATAAACATATTTATTTAATATTCCAATAATCAAATTATGAAATAAAATTCAATAAATCATATTTAAGTGAATTTACCAAATTACCCTTACTTTGGTATTTTGTCCATTTTAGTCCGAAATTGATCTAATCAATTTTGAATGATTCTAAATCATTTCCAAGATGAACTTAGAATGTTCAAAACATCAAAACACCATAAGCAACAAAAATCCCAAATTTTGACTCCAAAGCCGTGAGTCTCACAAAGGGGGCATTTTGTGCCTTTTGTCATTTCATGCTTCAAAACACATCTAAATGTAATCCAATCAACATGAAACTTTATATGCATCATACACACACACAAATACACAACATATATGAAAATCCCCAAATTTGGAATTGGTCATGAACCCTAATTTTTCAATTTCCACAAATTGGACAAAATAGACCAAACAT
Source organism: Zanthoxylum bungeanum (assembly GCA_019454045.1). Classification (NCBI taxonomy): domain Eukaryota; kingdom Viridiplantae; phylum Streptophyta; class Magnoliopsida; order Sapindales; family Rutaceae; genus Zanthoxylum; species Zanthoxylum bungeanum. Next base: position 8,574 of record SKCR01029995.1, read on the forward strand.
ATTAAATCAATTACTTCAATCATCATTTTTCCATCCAATCCAATTCTCAACACAATGAAACAACTCAAGATGAAATCTAGGTAATCTAAGAGTGGGTCAACAACTCTAGATTAGCAACATGGTTTCCAAAAACCTTAAAAGAAAGTTTACAACTACAATAGTCACAACCTTCCTTCACCATACATGCTCAACACTTCAATCAAACTTCCATCAACAAAAACACAAAGAAATAAAGAAAGAAATAATCTAAGAACATCACATGTTGAAGCCTAGAACCTAAGGAACATTTTCCTCTCTAATAGCAAGTTTGAAAAACTTACTAAAATTCCAAGCTTTCTTTAATCTTTCTTTCTTTCTCAAGCTTTCTTTAAGTTTCTTCAATGGAGTTTTCTTTTGTAAAGTGTATTAGGTTAAGTGTAAAGTGAAATGAAAATCAATATATACTTGTAACATTTAAGCCTTGGCCGAAAATCACCTTGGCAAATACAAGTCATGCAATTTCAATTTCATTTCAAATTTATTTAGTCAACTTGCATAAATATCTAAATACAACTTTATTAGATATTTAATTAAGTCAACAAAGGCAACTAATATCATTTACTTTAAATATCCTAATGTAAGATATTATATTTTAATTAATTCAATCATTTAACAATTAAATAATTAATTAATTAATCAAATACAAATATATTAAATATATGTATAATATTTACATTAAATATTAAAAACATATATTCATTTAGGATATAAGTCAAATAACTCATTTTGACTATTAATTAATGTGTATTTAAATTAATCAAGTATTAAATGTAAATACACAATAATTAGGCAAATGACTATCTAGTCCTTTTAGCACGTATCTTGCGTTTAACCTTTAAACGACTTTATAAATAATCAATATTATTATTAATGTTGCTCTAGTGCTCTACGAGTATGTTTCATTATTGAGACTCTCTAGATTCCGGTATATCCGTCACGAAATCTAATTTCGTGTCCATAATCTATCCACCCGTAGATTATGACGATCACAGATAATCTCGCTGAACCATACAGGTCGAGGTCATGGAAAATGTATAATTCCTCCGTCACAGGTATCCGGATAAATCCCAGAGATATAGATGTAAACGTCAAATCTCTATCGGGATTATCCAGTCGACTATTATATTAGCAATCTCAAAAGAATGTTTAGAACTAGCTTCTAAACTTTACCACGGGCCCATGGTTTTATCTGATTGCTAATCATATGGACTACCTATGCTCTGGTACACAGAACTGACGGATCCTATCTTGATACACATAGGACACCCTGAGGATCTGTCTACACCCAACGAACAGGAGGAGGTCTGATCTTAATAGATCGGTGACGTGACTGCCATCTAAGTGTAGAAGATGTCTCATATGCCCACAATAGCATCTGAAGTCTAAGAATCACAAGTGCTACTCAACCCGAGAAGATTCTTATTGACGCTGGTGTACCATCTATTAAGAATCTTCGGTGAGTCGTTCAGTGTTTATCCGCTATAAACACCTACACGTCTATACTAGTCTCCAAGACTTATGGTTCATTGAGAAACCATTGGAATCATATATTCCAGTATACGACATGTACCGGTCTCAACGGGTTTACTATACTGACCAAGTAGTGTAAACCTTGACCAGGAACTGTCTGAGAATGACAACGTCATGATACTACTCAATGTCCGTTGCGACGCTTTTGCAACAGTACCATGACTAATCATTCTAAGGTCATTACGTCTTTACCATTTAATAAGTAGATTATATTATAGAAACTGCATATATTATTCATAATAATAATGTTTTACAGAAGTATTCAAAAGAAATACAACCGGGAATTGGCGCTCTGAGCACCAACCCCAACAAAATCTCCCACTCGCTCTAGTGCCAATATCGATTGTATCTAATACCCATCGACTCCACGTGTTTATCAAACAACTTCGGAGGTATGGCCTTCGTCAGCGGGTCTGCTACAATATCCCCTCGCGACACGATATCTCGAATGATATGGTACTTGCGTTCCACATGCTTCGACTTCTGATGCGCCCTCGGTTCCTTTGCTTGCGCAATGGCTCCAGTATTATCACAGTATAACAGAATCGCATTCTCGATACTTGGGACAACTCCCAATTCTGTGATAAAGTTCTTTATCCACACAGCCTCTTTTGCAGCTTCAGAAGCTGCAATATATTCCGCCTCAGTGGTGGAATCTGCTGTCGATCCCTGTTTGGAACTCTTCCAACAAACTGTACCTCCGTTAAGGGTAAAGACAAATCCAGATGTAGACTTTCTATCATCGGGATCCGATTGGAAATCGGAGTCTGTATACCCATTAACCTGCAGTTCGTTTCCTCCATATATAATCAACTTATCCTTAGTACCTTTAAGATACTTTAGGATATGTTTGATGGCCATCCAATGGTCATTACCTGGATTGGACTGATATCGACTAGTTACGCTAACAGCGAAACTGATATCAGGCCTCGTACATAACATGGCATACATTATGGTACCCAAACACGAAGCATAAGGTTGGTTAGACATTCTAACCTTCTCATCTTCTGTTTGTGGACACATCTTCTTAGAAAGATGAATCCATGTCTGAACGGTATGTTTGTTGTCTTACAGTTACCAAAACTATACCGTTCCAAGATCTTATCTATGTACGTTGATTGGGATAACCCAATCAGCCTCATTTGTCTATCTCTATAGAGTTTTATCCCTAAAACATAGGAAGCTTCTCCCAGGTCCTTCATGGAGAAATTCTTATAGAGGTACGCTTTGACGCTTTGTAACATACCTAAATCATTCCCAATGATTAGGATGTCATCAATATATAGGACTAAAAATACGACCATGCTCCCACTAGCCTTCTGATACACACAGGATTCTTCCGAATTCTTGAGAAAACCAGACGATCTAATAATCTCGTCGAATCGAAGATTCCAACTTCGTGAAGCTTGTTTAAGTCCATAAATGGACTTTTTAAGCTTACATACCATGCCCGAGTTTTCGCTGGACGCAAAACCTTCCAGCTGTTCCATATAGATTTCTTCATCAAGAAATCCATTTAGAAAAGCCGTTTTGACATCCATTTGCCAAATCTCGTAATCATGATACGCAGCTATAGAAAGCAAAATCCGAATAGACTTAAGCATTACAACTGGTGAAAAAGTTTCATCGTAGTCGACGCCAGGTCGCTGCGTGTAACCTTTTGCTACCAGTCGGGCCTTGTAAGTTTCAACCTTACCATCAGGCCCGCGCTTCCTCTTGTAAACCCATTTACAACCGATAGGAACAATTCCTTCGGGAAGCGGAATCAAGTCCCAAACTTGATTTTCATGCATTGAGTCTATCTCGGATTTCATGGCACTTTGCCATTTCACGGAGTCGATGTCCAACATCGATTCTCTATAGGTGAAAGGATCTGTCTCTTCAACTAAGAGAACATCCAGACTCTTTTCTTGTATCAAATACAAGCGTTCAGGAGGTCTAGATACCCTTTCTGACCTACGGAGCGTGTGTGTTGAAGGTCATTCATCTACTTGAACTTCAGGTTCCTCCGTTGGTTCGTTGTTTTCAGGTTGGACTTCATCAAGCTCAACCTGTCTATGATTACCACCTTCTGACAAAAATTCTACTTCTAGAAATTTTGCGAAGCGAGCTACGAACACATTTCGATGCTCGGTATCATAGAACAAATATCCCCTCGTGTTCGAAGGATATCCAACAAACCTAAACTTTTGCCCTCGAGGCGAAAGCTTATCTTGCCGAGTCACCCTAACATAGGCAGGACAACCCCAAACCTTAATATAATTAAGATTTGGTCTCCTACCGAACCATATCTGATACGGAGTCGTAGGAACAGATTTTGAAGGAATCTTATTCAAAAGATGTGCGGCTGTTAAGAGAGAGTAACCCCATAAGTAATACGGCAAATCTGTGAAACTCAACATCGATTGGACCATATCCAATAAAGTCTGATTTCTCCTTTCAGAAACAACATTGTACTGTGGTGTACCTGGAGGAGTATATTGAGCGAGAATCCCATTCTCCTTCATATAATCCATGAACTCACCACTCATATATTCGCCGCCTCGATCTGATCGAAGGCATTTAATATATTTACCAGTTTGTTTTTGTACTTCATTTCGAAACTCTTTGAACTTTTCAAAGGTTTCCGATTTATGTCGCATCAAATACACATAACCATACCGTGACAAATCATCGGTAAAGGTAACGAAGTACGAATAACCACTGTGAGCAGTTTGACTTAGTGGACCACATACATCAGAATGTACGAGTTCCAGTAAGTTAGTGGCGCGGTGTCCAACACTAGAAAATGGGGCTTTGGTCATCTTACCCTGAATACATGATTCACAAGTTGGATAGGATTCAATGGTAAGATCTGATATCAAACCATTCCTAACAAATTGGGTAAGGCGTTTAACGCCAATGTGACCAAGTCTCATATGCCAAAGTTCAGTATTATTAATTACAGGTAAACTACGTTTATTAACTCTAGTATTTAATATATCTTTTGAAGTTTGCAATGTATAATGACCATGCTGGTTTGGACAACAAAGGATCTGAATATTATTTTTATCATATAAATACAAAGAACTATTCTTAATATTAATACAAAAGCCTTCTGTATCCAATACAAAAAGTGATATAATATTTACGACACATCCCGATACAAAATGACAGTCATATAACAAAAGTGTCCCATTCGGCAATGAGATCTCGTATACTCCCACTGCAACTGCATCCAAATAGTCTCCACTTCTGAATCGCAACTGCACCTCTCCAGGCTTCAGTTTCGTACTTTCCTTCAGCACCTGCAACGAATTGCAAATATGAATGGGACAAGCAGAATCTAAAATCCAGTTGGATGTAACGGCTTCACAAGCTAAAGATAAATCAATAACTGGAAAAATAAAAGTACCTGATGTAGAAGCTCTGTCTCTCCTCAGCTGGGCAATGTAATCAGGACAGTTCCTCTTCCAGTGCCCGACTTTGCCGCAGTGGTGGCATTTGTCTTCAGAAGCCCTTTTGGCTTTGCAATCTTCGCATGTTGTTGAGGACCAAAAGCCTTCTTCTTCTTCTTGCCTTTCTTGTTCTTTCCCTTGGATCATCCTTGGGAAGAAGCCGAAAGAGAAGTAGTTCTAGGAGGGCGAGTCGGTAATCCCTTCTTAAGGTCCTCTTCTGCCGTGAGCAACATCCTATGTAGCTCCTGGTAGGTACAGACAGTCCCGTGCATGTTGAAGTACATCACGAACTGGCGAAATGAAGCTGGTAGTGAACCAAGAATGACACTCCTACCGATAATGTCATTCAAGATGAGATTATGTTGCCTCAATTGATCGATCAAATCGATCATCTGAAGAACATGTGGGCTAACACTTTGCCCCTCATCCAGACGCGCATGGAACAGTTCCATGGCGACTTTATGTACAATCACTTGTTCTTGGTTCTCAAACGATTGTCTCAATCGCGTCATCATACTATAGGAATCTAGCATACCATAGTACTGTTGCTTGAGTTTCGGAGACAGTGAACTAAGGATGTATGATTTAACCCTTAAATCATCATCCTTCCAAGTTTCAAAAACTTGGCGTTCCTCCTCCGAAGCATCCGCACCCACTGCAAGGGGCAACAGACCCTCAAGAACATAACCCAGCTTTTCGGAATTGAGGACAATCCTCAAATCCAATTCCCAGTCTGCAAAGTTCTCAGCGCCTTTCAGTTTGTTCGCATCAAGCATACGCGCAAACTGATTTGTGGATTGTGCCGCCATCGCCAATCTATCATATAGATCACGAAAAACGGTTAGCAGAAATTAAGCAGTTTCATATAATATCAAAAGCATAAACTAGATCATGGATTTTTAATCTAATATGCCTCTCCCACTAAATCATGCAATACTGTAATCCCAAAAAAGAATACAAATATTTAATAATTAAATTAAATAATAATAGTGAAAAGTGGATCCCGTGAATATATTTCGGCTCACAGCAGAGGCACGGTCTCGCCTACGTATATTCATCAGGTAGACAACTCATTTGTCAATCATTCACTAATGACTCCTAAGTATCTGGTCCTGGCTGTTTCTCGTTGTCGCTGCGAAGGCAGGCCCACAAGGAGACGTACCAAGGTTAAACTCGTCAATGATAAACTCAAGTTAGTTACGTAATCCTGACAGCTAGGGCACGTTCAGAATTCCGTTTTTACTTGAATTTACCTAGTATCTGATATACATCCGGTATAAATAGATCTTTATCGGCTACATCCTCACAGCAGAGGCACGGTCTCAGATTTAGTCACAAAGAAGTATTCATAAACCGTATTGACAAGACGGACCATATAACATGCATCAAATACATAATTACATTCAAACCTTATTAATTAGGGATTTTCCGCTAAGTGTCATACACCCTAAATCTAACCAATTTAGATCCTAATAAGCATGCATAAAGTAAAGAAAACATGATTAAACATTGATTCAATGAAGGCTAATCATATTAAGTGGACTTGAATCAGACTCGCTCTGATACCATTTTGTAGGGTTTTTTAGGGGGTGAATCCGGTAACGCAGCGGAAGCGGTGGAAAAGTGTATTTTCCGATTTCAAAAATTTTTCTCGGATTAATTAAATAAACATATTTATTTAATATTCCAATAATCAAATTATGAAATAAAATTCAATAAATCATATTTAAGTGAATTTACCAAATTACCCTTACTTTGGTATTTTGTCCATTTTAGTCCGAAATTGATCTAATCAATTTTGAATGATTCTAAATCATTTCCAAGATGAACTTAGCATGTTCAAAACACCATAAGCAACAAAAATCCCAAATTTTGACTCCAAAGCCGTGAGCCTCACAAAGGGGGCATTTTGTGCCTTTTGTCATTTCATGCTTCAAAACACATCTAAATGTAATCCAATCAACATGAAACTTTATATGCATCATACACACACACAAATACACAACATATATGAAAAGCCCCAAATTTGGAATTGGTCATGAACCCTAATTTTTCAATTTCCACAAATTGGACAAAATAGACCAAATACATTAAATCAATTACTTCAATCATCATTTTTCCATCCAATCCAATTCTCAACACAATGAAACAACTCAAGATGAAATCTAGGTAATCTAAGAGTGGGTCAACAACTCTAGATTAGCAACATGGTTTCCAAAAACCTTAAAAGAAAGTTTACAACTACAATAGTCACAACCTTCCTTCACCATACATGCTCAACACTTCAATCAAACTTCCATCAACAAAAACACAAAGAAATAAAGAAAGAAATAATCTAAGAACATCACATGTTGAAGCCTAGAACCTAAGGAACATTTTCCTCTCTAATAGCAAGTTTGAAAAACTTACTAAAATTCCAAGTTTTCTTTAATCTTTCTTTCTTTCTCAAGCTTTCTTTAAGTTTCTTCAATGGAGTTTTCTATTGTAAAGTGTATTAGGTTAAGTGTAAAGTGAAATGAAAATCAATATATACTTGTAACATTTAAGCCTTGGCCGAAAATCACCTTGGCAAATACAAGTAATGCAATTTCAATTTCATTTCAAATTTATTTAGTCAACTTGCATAAATATCTAAATACAACTTTATTAGATATTTAATTAAGTCAACAAAGGCAACTAATATCATTTACTTTAAATATCCTAATGTAAGGTATTTATATTTTAATTAATTTAATCATTTAACAATTAAATAATTACTTAATTAATCAAATACAAATATATTAAATATATGTATAATATTTACATTAAATATTAAAAACATATATTCATTTAGGATATAAGTCAAATAACTCATTTTGACTATTAATTAATGTGTATTTAAATTAATCAAGTATTAAATGTAAATACACAATAATTAGGCAAATGACTATCTAGTCCTTTTAGCACGTATCTTGCGTTTAACCTTTAAACGACTTTATAAATAATCAATATTATTTATTAATGTTGCTCTAGTGCTCTACGAGTATGTTTCATTATTGAGACTCTCTAGATTCCGGTATATCCGTCACGAAATCTAATTTCGTGTCCATAATCTATCCACCCGTAGATTATGACGATCACGGATAATCTCGCTGAACCATACAGGTCGAGGTCATGGAAAATGTATAATTCCTCCGTCACAGGTATCCGGATAAATCCCAGAGATATAGATGTAAACGTCAAATCTCCATCGGGATTATCCAGTCGACTATTCTATTAGCAATCTCAAAAGAATGTTTAGAACTAGCTTCTAAACTTTACCACGGGCCCATGGTTTTATCTGATTGCTAATCATATGGACTACCTATGCTCTGATACACAGAACTGACGGATCCTATCTTGATACACATAGGACACCCTGAGGATCTGTCTACACCCAACGAACAGGAGGAGGTCTGATCTTAATAGATCGGTGACGTGACTGCCATCTAAGTGTAGAAGATGTCTCATATGCCCACAATAGCATCTGAAGTCTAAGAATCACAAGTGCTACTCAACCCGAGAAGATTCTTATTGACGCTGGTGTACCATCTATTAAGAATCTTCGGTGAGTCGTTCAGTGTTTATCCGCTATAAACACCTACACGTCTATACTAGTCTCCAAGACTTATGGTTCATTGAGAAACCATTGGAATCATATATTCCAGTATACGACATGTACCGGTCTCAACGGGTTTACTATACTGACCAAGTAGTGTAAACCTTGACCAGGAACTGTCTGAGAATGACAACGTCATGATACTACTCAATGTCCGTTGCGACGCTTTTGCAACAGTACCATGACTAATCATTCTAAGGTCATTACGTCTTTACCATTTAATAAGTAGATTATATTATAGAAACTGCATATATTATTCATAATAATAATGTTTTACAGAAGTATTCAAAAGAAATACAACCGGGAATTGGCGCTCTGAGCACCAACCCCAACACCATGTTCGTCGAATTTTGGTTTAAGAACTTTTGTCCTATAATCCTTATAACGTTTCCCCATGTGGTAATCAATATACTGTTGGACATTCACTTTGGTCAGATCGAAGTCGAAACACTCCTACAGGAATAGCAACCAAGTAAAAATGAGTATAGGATAAAAATTTTAACTAACAAACAATATCGAAAACTTAATACCGTAAGGAAACTAACAGTTAGCGAAGAGAATATCTGGTTTATTTTCGTCTCCCACGGTATCTTTCTCCAAGAAACGTAGTTTTGGGAAGCTTCAAACCGAGCTGTAGCACTTATGGCTATAGTAAATGTTGAATTATGTTGTCCGACTTGTCTTTGTCCATCATCTAATATCTCAATCCGGATACGAACGTGAGCCTTAACGTGCTTTGTTGGGGTTGGTGCTCGGAGCGCCAATTCCCGGTTGTATTTCTTTAAGAATACTTCTATACAACATTATTATTATGAATAATATATGCAGTTTCTATAATATAATGTATCTTTTAATATGGTAAAGACGTAATGACCTTAGAATGACTAGTCATGATACTGTTGCAAAAGCGTCGCAACCGACATTGAGTAGTATCATGACGTTGTCACTCTCAGACAATTCATGGTCAAGGTTTACACTACTTGGTTAGTATAGTAAACCCGTTGAGACCGGTACATGTCGTATACAGGAATATATGATTCCAATGGTTTCTCAATGAACCATAAGTCTTGGAGACTAGTTTAGACATGTAGGTGTTTATAGCGGATAAACACTGAACGACTCACCGAAGATTCTTAATGGATGGTACACCAACGTCAATAATAATGTTATCGGGTTGAGTAGCACTTGTGATTCTTTGACTTGAGATACCACTGTGGGCGCATGAAACATCTTCCACACTTAGATGACAGTCACATCACCGATCTATTTAGATCAGACCTCCTCTTGTTCGTTGGGTGTGGATAGATCCTCAGGGTGTCCTGTGTGTATCGAGATAGGATCCGTCAGTTCTGTGTATCAGAGCATATGTAGTCCATATGATTAGCAATCAGATAAAACCATGGGCCCATGGTACAATTTAGAAGTTAGTTCTAAATATTCTTTTTGAGATTGCTGATAGAATAGTCGACTGGATAATCCCTATAGAAAAAGAGACGTTTACATCTATATCTCTGGGATTTATCTGGATACCTGTGACAGAAGAATTATACATTTGCCATGACCTCGATCTGTATGATTCAGCGAGTTTATCCGTGATCGTCATAATTTACGGGTGGATAAATTATGGACACGAAATTGGACTTCGTGACGGATATGCCTGAATCTAGAGAGTCTCACTAATGAAACATACTCGTAGAGCACTAGGGCAACATTTATAAATAATACTGATTATTTCTTAAGTCGTTTAAAGGTTAAACGAAAAATACTTGTGTAGGGACCCGATAGTTATTTCCTTAATTTTTGTGTATTTGCATTTAATGTTAGATTAATTCAAATACACATTAATTAATTGTCAAATTGAGATATTTGACTAATATCATAAATATATATATATATATATATATATATATATGTATTTAATATTTAATATAAATATAATACATATATTTAAGATATTTGACTAATGTCAAGTTTTGATATTTTATTTAATGACTTAGTTGTAATTTTTGACTTGTTTGAATTATTCATTAATGTGTAATGATCATTTTAACCAAGTGGATAAGTTGTAATTAAATGAAACAAAAAATAAATATCATGATATTTTTGTTATACACAATTTTCGGCCAAGTATAGGAAATGGAGTATAAATTGTTTTGTTTTTATTTAGGGTTTAATAACCTAAAACACTTTATCAAAAACTCCATTGAAGGAAGACAAATAAGCTAGAGAGAAAGAAAAGAAAAATCAAATAAAAGCTTGGATTTAAGTAAGTTTTTCCAACTTGCCATTAAAGAGAAAAATATCCCTCTTGTTCTTGGCCACATCTTGTGATGTTATTAAGTTTTTCTATTCTTTATTCTTTGTATTTTTGGTGGATGGAAGTTTGATAAAAGGGTTGAGCATGTATAAAGTTGATAGAATGTTACTAATGAAGTAATAAGCATTCTTTTCATGGTTTTAGAACCTTGTTGCCATTGTAGAGTTATTGAGCCACTCTTAAATGACCTAGATTTGTTCTATAGTTGTTTCATTGTGGTGAGGCTGGATTGTAATGGAAGAAACATGATTGAAGTATTGGATTTTGTTAATTTGGTCTAATTTGTCCAATTTGAAGAAATTGAAAAATTAGGGTTTAAGACTACTTCCAAATTTAGGGCTTTTCATTTATGTTGTGTATTTGGATGTGCATATGATACATATTAAATCTTATGTTGATTGGATTTCATTTGCATGTGTTTTGAACAATGGAAATGCAAAATGCACATCCCCCCTTGTGAGGCTCTCGGCCTTGGCAACAATTTTTGGGTTTTTTTGTTGCAAATTGTATTTTGACATTTGGGGCATGTTAGATTCATCTTAGAAATGATTTAGAATCATCCAAAATTGTTTTGAACAATTTTGGACTAAAATGAACAAAATGCAAAGTATAAGGGTAATTTGGTAATTACACAAAAATTTGATTTATTGTGTAATATTTCATAATTTGATAATTGGACAATTAAATAAATAAGTTTATTTAATTGATCCGAGAAAAAATTTGAAATCGAAAAATTTTGATTTTCCACTATTTCGCTGCGTTACCGGATTTTCGCAATAAAACCCCTTCAAAATGATATCAGAGCAAGTCTGATTCTAGGACCCCTAATATGATTAGCCCTTTAATTCAATGTTTAATCATGTTTTCAAAACTTCATACATGCATGTTATAATCTAATTTGATCAGATTTAAGGTGTATGACACTTAACGAAAAATCCCTAATTAATAAGGTTTAAATGTAATTATGTATTTGATGCATGTTATGTGGTCCTTCTTGTCAATACGGTTTATAAATATTTCTCTGTGACTATATCCGAGACCGTGCCTCTGCTGTGAGGGTGTAGTCGATAGAGATTTATTTATACCGGATGTATATCAGATACTAGATAAATTCAAGCGAAAGCGGAATCCTGAACGTGCCCTAGTTGTCAGGGTTATGTAAGTAACTTGAGTTTATCATTGACGAGTTTAACATTGGTACGTCTCCTTGTGGGCCTGCCTTAGCAGCGACAACGAGAAACGACCAGGACCGGAAACCAAGGAGTCACTAGTGAGTGATTGACAAATGAGTTGTCTACTTGATGAATATACGTAGGCGAGACCGTTCCTCTGCTGTGAGCTGAAATATATTCACGGGATCCACTTTTCACTATTTATATTTAATTTAATTATTAAATCTTTGTATTCTGTTTGGGGATTACAGTTGATGAGTGGTAATTATATCACTATTTCCCACTCATTTGACCTAATATTTTGTATAGTTTCTTAAGTTTTGTGAATATTTTGATGTGTTTTGTGTTACTTTATAGATAAATAAAATTTCAGGACTCTCTGGAGGTGATTTGGGCCCAAAACAGTGAAAATTAGAAAAAGGCCATTTTAGTAATTTTGGCGTGTCGCGACGCCTAACATGCACCAAGACTTGCTAACGTGCGCCGGGTCTACAAGTCAGAATCTGAGAAATTTGACTTTGCTAACGTGCGCCGTTGTAGGCACTGCATTTTGCATGTAAGTCTCTATGATAAGTCTCATTTGGAGACACTACCTTTTAAGTCACGAAAGTCGCGGGAAACGAATGTCGGAAGGGGAAATTCAGAATAAGTATGTCATCGGATTCAATTCACATGTTCACTGCTTTGGTTAGTGCTGCGTTCATGAACACGTTCGAACGTCAAGTAGATTGCTGGTGTTCGTGTAGCGTTCGAACGGTGTCGGTACTTCTGGTTTTGTTGCTAGCCTTATGCCCAAGCCCATTTAGCCCACCAAAACCCACCCAAAAATAATTAAAACATTTAAAACACATGTCACAAATTAAAATAATATTCTTCCTAAATTAAAAAAACAAATCCAATCTAAATATATCACCTTCCCAATCAAACCAAATCTCCTCCCTAACTTAAGAAGATTTTTCCTTGTGAAATACTAAACAAAATTTTCCCTCATAATTACACAAATCCCATTCCTATTCAAACAAAGAAAACCATAGCCTTTGCCTATAAAAGAGACACAAATCCAACCTTTCACACCCTAGCACATACATACAAATCACATAAAATTCTGCAAAGCATTAGCACCCAAAACTCTCCTAGTTCACACGCCCCAAGACAAAAAAAAAAGCAAGAAGCAAACAAATAATTTTCTCTCCTACTCAACTCCACCATCACGCAAACAATCACCAAATAACCCATCCATTGCCGTATCCCACAGCCCTCAAAACACCTCCACATTTCCGCATAAACGAACCCCATTTACCAGCCATACCTTCACGCAAAACAGTCCCAAATCACCCCAAAAACAGTGAAAAAATCACCCCAAAACAGTCCTTTAATACATTGAAAACAGTGACAAGAAAATACAGTGAGAACAGCGAACAAATAGAGGAAACGATGACTCAAAATAGTGAGGCAGCGAACGAGATCAGTGGACCAGTGAACCGGAGGAGTTGCGGAGCATTAATCCTTCTGACGGCCGTATAACGCACTTTCGAGAGACGGCCTAAGAGGTTAGACCTGAGGGCATCCTTTCTTTTATTTATTTTCTTACTTTATTTTGCATGAGTATTATGGATTGGTGCATGATGTGATTTCCGAATGAACGGAATATGTGTCTCTCTCGTGGTATATCGGATGGAAACCCGGACGTAAATTCTGTAGCCGAATCCGAATGGATGGTAGTGCGGTCTGTACTCGGGATACAACGCCACGTACCGCTTAAGAGACACACATATGTCATTTCATCCAACTTCGTGTTTGAGCATGATTTAGTCGCTAGTATGTTATTTATGTTTAAGCATGATTTAGTCGTTTTCGCTTTACTTTCTGCACGTTATTTGTTTGTGTATTGATGATGTAGTGCGCATGGGCTTAGTATGTTGGTCTAAAGGTTCTCTATTTGAGGGAAGAAAAGTCCAAAAGGCTACCTTTACGACAATACTTTGTCGTGCCAGACGAAGTATGTTTGGTTGAGATATGTTCAATCAAGTATACGAAGTCCTACATTGTTGTCTTTATTTTATATGCATTGTAATGTAATGCGCATGGGCTAACTAGGGTGGATTAAAGGTCCTCTATTTGAGGGAAAATTCCTAAAGGCTACCTTTACCACGATGTTTTGCCGCGCCGAATGAAGTATGTTTGATTGAATATGAGATATGTTTAATCGGACATACAGAGTTCCACATCATTATTTTATTCATTTGTATGCATAGTAATAAAATGCGCATGTGCTAACTAAGGTGGATTAAAGGTCCTCTATTCGAGGGAAAACGCCTAAAGGCTACCTTTACCACGATGTTTTGCCGTGCCTTTTGTTATGTCATTGACTTTTTGCATATCATTGATTTGCTTACACATGTATTGCATTCTAGTGTGCATGGGCTAACTAGGGTGGATTAAAGGTCCTCTATTCGAGGGAAAATGCCTAAATGCTACCTTTACCACGATGTTTTACCACGCCGGATGAGGTACACCCGATTGAATGTGAATGAGTTCAATCGGGCACACGAGGTCCTACATTGTGCATTTGCTTATCTATGTATGTGTTGTGTCGTCTATCATCTATCAGGTCTTGTCCCGTTCGAACGCGTTCTCGAACGCTACACGAATGTGAACCTTCTGTTTACCGTTCGAACGCGTTTACGAACGCTACTCAAATGCGTATGTGTTTTCTTTATTTTATCATGCATCAGGTCTTGTCCCATTCGAACGCTATACGAACGCGAACCTTCTGTTTACCGTTCTAACACGTTTAGGAATGCTACTCGAATGCGCATGTGTTTTCTTTGTTTTATCATGCATCAGGTCTTATCTCGTTCGAACACATTCTCAAAAGTTATACGAACGCGAACCTTCTGTTTACCGTTCGAACACGTTTACGAACGCTACTCGAACGTGCATGCGTTTTGTTTTATCATGCATCAGGTCTTGTCCCGTTCGAATGTGTTCTCGAACGCTATACGAATGCGAACCTTCTGTCTACCGTTCGAATGCGTTTTCAAACGCTACACGAACGCACATACAGTGAACCGATTCCTTTTCATCGCGTCTCATGCATGATTGTTTCTTGGGTGATTTCTCTTGCATTATGTAATTAATCATATCATTCCACTATTGAAACTTTTACTGTTATCATATATTTGTATTCCCGCATTTATCTATTTGATGTGCTCGTGAGATTGTGTTCAAGCATGATTAGGTCGTTAGTATGTTACTTGTTTCTTAAATCATGATTAGGTCCTTAGAATGTTACTTGTTTCTTAAGCATGATTTAGCCGTTAGTACGTTATTCCTCTATGCATGATTTGGTTATCTTCTTTCGCAATAGGTGTTCAATTTACGTTTATGTTTAGGTTGTTATTTATTTTTTCGTGTTTGATGATTCAACATGTTCATGAGATTATTGTGTGATATCGTATGTTTGCAGTAATGATGATTTATTTTATACATGCGAACTTAGGAGTAGATTATCCTTGGAAATATATGTTGCTTAGGCTTGGTCAGATTATTGCACAAATCCTTTCATTACAAGTGGCATAAGTAAGGGACCATTCCGAACCCAACGGTTTGAGGTCTTCCCATGCGAGGGGTGAGTGCGGCCTTAAATCATTTTCCCGGTTCACACCGGGTGGCGACTCCATGTTATTTCTCCGGTTTAGTTCCCCCGCGGGCTGTACTCCCGACCGGGCCGCGAACCCAGATTAGCGTCGCCGATTTATGTGTCCTACAGTCATGCCACGTGTCTCTATCACAGCCGATCTGCTAATATACGCCGTGACACATGTCATTATCCTACGGTGCCGACAGTCGCCATCGCCACTTATCACCACGTGTCTGCCACGTCATCATCCACATCACCGGTTGACCGAATCAAAGTGCCACATCATCACCACATCATCATCAGCCAATCACAGCATGCCACGTGTCGCAATTCTATGGTGCGGACAGTCACTTTCGCCATATGCCACCACGTCAGCGCCACGTCAACACCAATTATTGACTCATTTATCCGAATTGACATGTGGCAGATAAGAATCTGAAATCAGCCAATCACGAACCGCCACGTGTCGTAATAATTGAGCTCTCAGCCGCCTTGCCACGTGTCACCTTATCACTGACCGGCGTAAACACACGCGTATAACGCAAGCACATATCATTCAAGTAGTATAAAAAGTATCGATCCCACGAGGACTTAATACCTAAGCTATTAATTTTATGAGGTCAAATAATTACTAGTATCTAACAGGTTATTTGATTGATTTGAAATGGTGACGATTCTAAATTTAAAAACATGTAAATAAAATTGTTCGAAAGTAGGTTTAAGAAAATTCAATATTAAAAACTATATAGGGTTGTGATTTCTTCCAATATCATTTTAAAGATGAAGTGGTTATTTTATAGTTGGGTAATATATTGATTTATTAACCTGCAACACTAAATTATGTGAAAGCCTCTGTCGATGGTCACACAAAAATATTCAGTTTAACCCAATTGAATCATATGTCTATGTCAACCACATTATCTGGATTCATTAAGTTTAAGTTCCAATTATGGCTACCCCCGCCCGACAGGTATATGTCTATCATGTAAGGACATCTATTAAAGGGTTACATATCCTCAAGGAAGATCGTGGGCTATTGAGTCTAAGGTCTTAAACTTAAAATCCCTATATCTAGTTCATTTTAAGTTTACCTAGTCAATTTTATTAGTGGCTAGTTAATAAAAAACATTAAGATTAAGACTCAATAAATAAATCTTTATATTACCCAAACTATAATCTAACCCCTTATAAACCAGTGATATTAAAAGTCATCACAACCCCAGATAACTAATTTAGTTACAACACATAACTAGGGCTAGTAAAAACTTAAAAGTAAAAGACATATAGTAAAAATGCTGAAAAGTAATTACGGTAAAGTAAAAACTGAAAAGAAAATTGCAATAAAATAAAATGCTAAGGTAAAAGGATCAACTTTTACTACTACTAATTTAGATATCTCCCATAATATAATATATAAACTTGTGATAACATTACCAACCAACCATATAGGCGGTAACCAGATTAAATCAAATTAAGTCCAACCATCCATTAAGGCGGTAAAACGATTTGTCCATGAACCTTCCATATAGGCGGTAAGAAAGTTTAATTACCAACCGACCAATCTGGCGGTATCCTTGATTAGTCAGGTTTAAACCAGATTAAAATAAATTACCAACCGTCCAATATAGGGATATCCTTTTTAAGTCAAATTTTAAATAGTGAATATATTATATTTAAGGGAGATGAATCTAAATAGCAATAGTAAAAGAATTACCTTTCACCCTAGCAGTGGATAGTTACCTTCTCATGGTAAATAGTAAAAACTGTAAAAATAAAGAAAATAAATTACTATTATTACAAAACATAATTAAAATTAATTACAAAACTTAAATTAAAAGAAACTAGAGAGAGAAACTCCATATTTACATCAAAGAAATGAGAGAGAATGGTACAACTGAAACTCAAATCTCGAGCCCCATTTATAGGCCTCGGTAGGGTTCCAGCATCGCGACGCCAAGGCTATTGGCATCGCTACGCCAGCTTCTGTCGACGTGGCACGCTCTGGTTCGTCGGCTGCAGATTCTGGATAAGGTGATAATGTGACACATGGCAAGGTGGTTGGGGCTCAATTATTGTGACACATGGCGACTTCTGATTGGTCGGATCGGATTCTTATCCGCCACGTGTCAGATAGGGATAAGAGAGTCAATGATTGATGCTGATGTGGCGCTGACGTGGCGACACGTGGCAAAGTGCCTGTTGGCACCGTAGAATTGCGACACGTGGCACTTCTTGATTGGCTGATGATGACGTGGCAGTTTCACTCGTTCAACCTGGAAATGTGGACGATGACGTGGCAATGATGTGGAGTGACACGTGGTGACATGTGGCGATGGCGACTGTCGGCACCGTAGGATGATGACACGTGGCACGGTGCATGTTAGCAGATCGGCTGTGATGGTGACACATGACACGACGCATGTTAGCAAAGTCAAAGTTTTCTCAGATTCTGATTTGTGGACCCGGCGCACGTTAGCTCTGTTCGGCGCAAATTAGGCGTCGCGACGCTGAAGGTCTTGGCATCGCGACGCGCCTAAATTATCCAAATGCCCCTTTTTCAAATTTTCACTGTTTTGCTCCAAATCACCTCCATAATGTCCTGAAACTTTATTTATCTACAAAATAACACAAAACACATCAAAATATTCACAAAACTCAAGAAACTATACAAAATATTAGGTTAAATGAGTAAGAAATAGTGATTGAATTACCACTCATCACACCCTCAAACCTAACATTTTGCTAGCCCTCGAGCAAAACATAAAAAAACATAATAAAATTTAACTAAGCCACTTTCGTAGGGATCACGGTTTCATTTAGCATATGCAACAAGCCTTTAAACCCATAGGTGTCCCTAGTGGACGAGTTGTAGTCTCGTGAGGGTTTATAGCAATGATACCCACAAACATTTTACAAAAGTAAAAAAGTAGTGAAACTAATGCACACAAAAGCAAAAAGACAAGCGAAAAGAGAATAAAGAAGTTAGTGACTAATCAGGTGAAACTTCTAATCCAAGTTACTAGTTGTTTTGTTTCTTTCTAAATTACTGAATAAGTAAATTCTCCGATTATATTTACTATTCTCCATATACACAGCCAACAAAATATTAAACAACTCATTTTTTGCCCACAACAGTCATAAGTGCAGTTGATAAGAGAGTAATATTTTTGTCCTAAAGTTTTATCAGAATTCACACATTTTTGCAGCAATGGAATAATTTTTTTTTCATTTTTCTGATTTTTTCTTTGATTTTTGATTTTTTTTTTTATTTATATACAATATCTTCCATTTATGTAGCGAGTGTTGGGTCGGTGGCTCCCAAACCAGTTGGCTTTAGGGCACCAGGTGTTAAGACACCCCTACGGACTTAATTACTCAGACTTCATATATATATATATATATATTTGCAGTATCTTTGATCCATGTAGCAAGCTTTGGGCCAGTGACTCCCAAACCAGTTGGTTTTAGGGCACTAGGTGTTAAAACACCCTTACAGACTTAATAACTCGGATCTCAGACGTTTTTTTTTTTACTCCATTGTTTTTTGAGATGCTTCCTCCAATTAAACTATAGCACTGAATATTACAAACTTTTCAATTACAGTTCATGTCCGTATGTTTCCATGTATGTTGATAATACCTGTCAACTGAGCATATGAAGATCCATTTTAGTTAATTTTATGGAGAATTCATAAATTAAATAATTCAAACGGAAATAAACAAAAATTAACTTGTTTCGAAATAGGTTTGAGATACGTTTCAGGAGTGGAAACTCCTTACTCGGCTATCTCTTACCAATTTCACATTTTTAGTCAAAATAAAAACACAAACACAGAGAATATTTTTGTAATTTTTGAAAAAATTTCAATTTTTTTGTATTTTTCGAAAAATTTTGAACTAAAAATAAAAACAACACACAACTAAAAAGAAGATACTAATCAACTAATTCCCTCCCCCAAACCTAAATGAGACATTGTCCCCAATGTCTTAAACAATATAAGAAGAGTTTAGGAGATAGTACATGGTTAGCTGAAATTCTTACACGAACAGTTAAAGGTTAAGATCCAGATTAACACGACGCCTCTTACCACAATCGTCCTCGGACCAATTTATCTTTGAAATGATAGGGTCAACTTGTGGTTCATAGGATAAGAGTTGGTCTATTAGATCCGGAGCAGTTCTGCCAGTAAAGAGTAGTTCTTTTAAAGGTTTTGACACGAACCCATTTCTTCGGGCATCATCAAGAAACACACAAAGAAAATCATAAAATCCATCAACGTTAAATAGCCCAATTGGTTTCTGGTGTATGTTCAAGTTCGCCCAAGATAGCACTATAAAAATTTCCTCCAATGTGCCCAAGCCACCTGGCAAAGCAATAAAAGCATCAGCACGGTTAATCATTTCTACCAGTCGTTCAGACATACCTGGCACGATCAGTTCCTCTCCGTTTGATGATCCAATAAGATTTGTCTCTGCCAAGGGTTTTGGGATGATTCCCAAAACGTTACTTCCTCCTTCCTGTACGGCCTTTGAAACGATCCCCAATAGTCCAAGATTGCCTCCGCCATATACTAAGTGCATATTTCTTGCAGCTAAGACTCGACCCAATTCCTGTGCTGCCTCTACATATTGTGGTTTAGTACCAACACTACTACCAAAAAATACACAGATGTTTTCAACTCGTCTTCTTGAAGTGGCTTCCATGTTTTACTCTGGATGTCTTCAAAAGTGCAATGATGAGTTGAATTTATAACACCTGAAAAAGGTGAGTAAAATAATAGCACTAGTACCTGCCAAATGAAAATTATTAGTTAAACAGTAAAATAAATCGTGATAGTAAAAAAAAGTTTGGATACTGTCGGAGAAAATAAAAGAAAACAACAAAGCAAATCACAATTATTAGGAAAAGACAAAGAGATATAATATGTATAAGAAAAGTAACGGCTTGATTGACGTCTATGCGTCAGAGACAAGCTTCCCATACAATTTTCTTATAAATTGGCAAACAGGGTCTTTTTGAGTCAGATTCCCTAGACTTAACTGTTGTCTTTCTTTTTGAAATTATGTATGTAATTTGCGAAAGGCTATGTGAACATATCCACTGGGATGCGTCTCAAGAGTCGAAGATATATCATCTAAAGACTCCTCACTCAAGCCATCCCTAATGAATTTAATTTTGTCTTCGCGATTATCAGACACCATTCCTAAAGAACGACAACGAGTATTGCAATTCCAACATGCACATTTGTAACAAACACCCATTTGCTTAGCTCTACGTTTCTTTGCATAGGTGTTTCTTCCAAAACCAGGCAGATATGAAATAAAAGAGTCAGAAGACTCACCTGCCAATCAGACTCGTGCTTCAATTACCCAACGAATGTCTTTAGGAACACCGTGAATTGTTAGTAGTCTCATCCGTTCCAAGCGAGCTTTGTAAACTTTCATCAGAGATTTTTTAGGGAGAGAAGTAAATTGCTTGTGAAGATTTGCTAGAGCTTCTTCCATCCTGAAATGAATTAACTTGCAAAAGTTAAACACACCAAATTAAATCACACCAAATCACAATATATACAAAAATTTCATGGGTTGCCTCCCTGCGAGTGCTAAGTTTAAAGTCGTCAACTAGACTTGACTTCTCGAATGTTAGGCTGGATCTGAAAGTGTGACACTTTCTTTTTGTCACTCAAATGATTCTCCCCAGTAGTGCTTGACACGCTGACTGTTAACCTTGAATGTGGTTTTTGTATTGAGATCCAGTAACTCAACCGCTCCATAAGGTAAAACTTGAGTGATCACAAATGGACCTGACCACCTAGATTTCAACTTTCCAGGGAAAAGTTTCAACCTCGAGTTATACAACAACACCTGCTGCCTTGGTTCCAACTGTCTGTGCACTATTTTTTGGTCATGCCATTTTTTGGTCTTTTCCTTGTACAATTTGGCATTCTCATAAGCCTGTAGGCGAAATTCCTCCAATTCGTTGAGTTGGTGAAGTCTTTTCTCTCCTGAAGCTTGTGAATCAAAATTCAACTTCTTCAGTGCCCAGTACGCCTTGTGCTCAAGCTCAACTGGCAGATGGCACACTTTCCCAAACACCAATCGATATGGGGACATACCAATGGGTGTCTTGTAAGCTGTCTGGTTGGCCCATAATGCATCATCTAGTTTTGTAGACTAGTTATTCCTTGTTGATCCAACAGTTCTCTCCAAGATTTTTTTGATCTCCTTGTTTGAAACCTCAACCTGTCTATTTGAATGTGGATGGTAAGTTGTGGCAACCTTGTGAGTAACTCCGTATTTTGATAGGAGTGCATCGAAGTATCTTTTGCAAAAATGTGAGCCACCATCGCTGATGATTGCACGAGGTGTTCCGAACCGAGTGAAAATGTTCTTTTTAAAGAATTTGATCACCACTTTTGAATCATTGGATGGCAATGTAATTTCTTCAAACCATTTAGAGATGTAGTCTACAGCAACCAGGATGTACAGGTTTCTGAATGATGGAACAAAGGGTCCCATGAAATCTATACCCCACACATCGAATATTTCCACTTCTAAAATATTTTGCAACGGCCCTTCGTTTCTTCTGGAAATATTTCCCGTTCTTTGGCACCTGTCACATTGAAAAGCAAAAAGATAAACATCTTTAAAAAGAGTGGGCCAGAACAAACCTGATTGTAGAACTTTGGCTCCAGTTTTGTTTCCGCTGAAGTGTCCGCCATATAGTGATGAATGACAGTGCTGCAAAACACTGTTGACCTCCTCTTGTGGAACACATCGTCTCAATAATTGATCAGCACACCGTTTGAACAGGTACGGCTCATCCCAGACATAATGCTTGACTTCTTTGAAGAACTTCTTCCGTTTCTGAGTTGTCCATTCCAACGGCCATTTTCCTGGCACAATGTAATTGACATAGTCAGCATACCAAGGGACTTCATGTTGTTTCATGGCAAACAGTTGTTCATCTGGAAAAGTTTCTTTGATTGACAGATCTTTGTCAACTGTTTCTCCATTCTCGAGCCTCGATAGATGATCTACTACATGATTCTCTGTCCATTTCCTATCTCGAATCTCCACGTCAAATTCTTGTAAAAGAAGTATCCAACGGATCAATCTGGGTTTGGCATCCTTCTTCGTGATCAAGTATTTGATTGTTTAATGATCTGTGTAGACCACCACTTTGGGACCTAGCAGATAGGAGCGGAATTTGTCAAAAGCGTACACAACTACAAGCAACTCTTTTTCAGTGGTTGTGTAGTTGAGTTGAGCTTCATTCAGAGTTCTGCTGGAGTAGTAAATGGTGTGGAAAATCTTTGCTTTGCGTTGTCCCAAAACTGCTCCTACAGCAAAATCACTAGCATCGCACATTACCTCAAATGGAAGGGTCCAATCTGGTGCTACTATGATGGGGGCAGAGACCAGCTTCTGTTTTAATATCTCAAAAGCTTCCTGGAATTATTTGGTGAAGTTGAAAGGCACATCTTTCTCCAGAAGATTGCAAAGAGGTTTTGTAATTTTGGAAAAGTCTTTGATAAATCTCCTGTAAAAACCTGCATGTCCAAGAAAACTTCGAATATCTTTTACTGATGTTGGTGGAGGTAGTTTTTCAATTGTCTCTATCTTTGCTTTGTCTACCTCAATCCCCTTTTATGAGATCCGGTGTCCAAGAACAATGTCTTCATGCACCATAAAGTGGCATTTCTCCCAGTTGAGTACCGGGTTTGTATCTTCGCACATTTGTAACACATGTTCTAAATTTTACAAACAATGGTCAAAAGAATCTCCAAATACAGAAAAGTCATCCATGAAAACCTACATACTCTACTCCAGCATGTCTGAGAAGATGGCCATCATGTAACGCTGGAATGTGGCAGGGGCATTACATAATCCAAATGGCATTCTGCGGAAAGAAAAAGTACCATAGGGACATGTAAAGGTAGTTTTCTCCTGGTCTTCTGGTGCGATGGCAATCTGATTGTACCCTGAATATCCATCCAGAAAGCAATAGAACTCATGTCCTGCTAGTTTGTCTAACATCTGGTCAATGAATGGTAGTGGAAAATGATCATTCCTCGTGGCTTTGTTCAGCTTCCTGTAGTCCATGCATACTCTCCATCCAGTCACCGTTCTTGTTGGGATTAGCTCGTTCTTTTCATTGGTAACCACAGTA
>SKCR01029996.1:0-37395 GCA_019454045.1 Zanthoxylum bungeanum
GAGACAAGGCGACTCCTAGCAAAGCACCAAGTCTACCCAGTTCTCCGGACATATCCATTTAAGAATATTAAGATCTGTATCAAGCGTAGTATACTAATGTATTGTGGCATATCGGCCCAGTATCGGATAATCTCTGTGCTAGGGCTGGGGCTGGATAAGTGTCTGCCCCGTCCGAAAAACATAATCGGATGTCTGGTAACTAGTCTCTATAATCGGATATTCATGACCTGGTCATAATATCACGATTGGATGCGCATCACTTTAAGAGCACTAACACCGTATCCTGCGTGACATCATCTCCAATATGACTGAAGTGATACTTCCGTCTTGACATCACACCCAATACTCTACGATTCTCTGATAAACCCAGAAGAGGTGAACACAGAACCAGTTAAGATCCCCCACCACCAAAACCAAAGTTACCGATTGTCGTAATATTAGCGATGTAAGTCTCAGGTAAGACTATACACACCTACCTTGATTTCGGCCTCCATAGATACCTAGTCATAATACAATGGGATTCCGAAGGGTCTATCCATAGCGAAGCTGTTTCCCGTACCATCGGTGAAACACGACCTCCTATCGCACTTGCACAAGTATCCAATACTTATATATATGAGAACTATGCCGTTGTGCCCTCACAACGCGCACAAGTGCAATACTAGCCTATTCCGCATTATCGATGTCCAGTCTCGATAACCTAAGGTAGGGATATTTAATGATTAATCCTTCGTGGACTGATACTGTCTCATATCATCTCAATCCAGGAACTAACCATAGGGACCTCTCTTCATTTATATATCTATGGTGATCTAATCACAAATGATGAGAGTGCAATTTCCTTATTACATAGTTAATTTGCTACAACAACACAATGATCTGTGCAAATAGTGACGCTATGGGTCATTTTCTCCAACACTCCACCGCACCAACAAGCGGATGGAGAGGTACGAGCTAGTAAGGAAACTCTTCCGCTCCCGGATGACAGACGGCACATCAGTTGAGGCCCACGGGACTCAAATGATCGCTGACATAGATGAGTTAGCCAAGATGGGCATTGTCTTGGAGGCAGAGCTGACGATTGATATGCTATTACAATCGCTACCCGATACTTGGAAACAAATCATCATCAACTATAAGTTGATGGACACTGACGACACTCTGGAGAGTTGTTGTCCGTGCTGAAGGAGTCCGAAAAGGAACTCCTAAAGGGGAGCAAGCGCGAGGCGCATTATGCATCGACCTCTCATGCGCCAAGGGCTGGGCCCAAGGCAATTGGAGGTGAGGAGGAAGAAGAAGTTCAAGAACAAGGGCAAAGGCAAGTTGACAGTGGCTTCTAGGAAGCCAAAGGACAAATCTCGCGACATCTGCCTCAACTGCGGCAAGAAGGGGTCACTGGAAATGTGACTGCCGAATGGGCAAAGGGCAGAGAGGGAGGAGGAATCAAGGCTGGCAAGGCTATCGCCTCTGGTATGTTTGTCATTGAGATAAATATGAATACTTCTAGTTTTAAAAATTGGATTTTTGATTCTGGTTGTGGTGCTCATATTTGTACTGATGTGCAGGATCTGCAGGATAGCAGGGTGTTGGCGTCAGGGGAGATGGATCTACGGGTCGGAAACGGAACAAGTTGTTGCTTTTGGCCGTAGGGACTTTTGTTTTAGAACTGCCCTCAGGGCATGTACTTAAACTTTTGAACTGTTATTTTGTACCTAGTATAACTAGGAATATTATATCTGTATCCTTGTTAACCCAGCAGGGTTACACTTTTATATTTGAAACACTGGGTGTGTTATTTATATAAAAATGATGCAGAAATTTGCACAGCTGTTGCAAATAACGGTCTTATATTTTGAATATAAATGAATCTCCTAAAATGACAAACAAAAGGCTCAAAAGAAGTAATCTAAAAGATGAAGCTTATATGTGGCATTGTCGTCTAGGACACATCAACAAGACTCGCATATCCACACTTCGAAGAGTGGGTACTTGGACGAATTTGATCCCAATTCATATGACGTCTGCGAATCTTGTCTTTTAGGCAAAATGCCTAAATCACCTTTTAGCGGTAAAGGTGAACGTGCCACAGAACTGTTGGCTCTCGTTCATACTGACGTATGCGGGCCCATGTCTAGCCAGGCTAGAGGTGGATTTCACTACTTCGTAACCTTCACAGATGATGCATCTCGTTACGGTTATGTGTATCTTATGAGACACAAGTCGGAAACTTTTGAGAAATTCAAAGAGTTTCGACACGAAGTGGAGAAACAAACAGGGAAGAGTATTAAGACATTACGGTCAGACCGTGGTGGCGAATACTTAAGTTATGAGTTTCAAGATTACTTGAAAGAATATGGTATTCTTTCACAGTGGACTCCTCCTGGAACACCGCAATTAAACGGTGTGTCCGAACGGAGAAACCGCACCTTGTTAGACATGGTAAGGTCAATGATGAGTCGCACTGAGCTACCAATATCCTTCTGGGGATACGCATTAAACAGTGCTATACTTATTTTGAATAAGGTACCGTCGAAGTCTGTTGAACAGACTCCATATGAGATATGGACAGGAAGGAAACCATGTTTCTCTTTCCTGAAGATTTGGGGATGCTGGGCATATGTTAAACGTTTGGAAGGTACCAAACTTGAACCCAAATCTGATAAATGCCTTTTCGTAGGATATCCTAGGGAAACCAAAGGATATTACTTCTATCACCCACAAGAGAACAAAGTATTTGTTGCTCTACAAGCATTTTTTCTTGAGAAGGATTTTATAAATGCAGTGGTAAGTGGGAGGAAAGTAGAACTCGATGAAGATCGTAGTGATACTGTTCCTGGCAATGAATCAACGACGGAACAAGAACAGACCGTCCGGGATGAGTCTGTACCACAAACTTCACATACACAAGGACCGCGTAGGTCGGAGAGAGTCAGAACAGTACCTGAGAGGTATGGGTTCCTGATCTCACCTCATGTAGATATTAATCTTATTGAGGATAATGAGCCGGCTACGTATGAGGAAGCGATACAAAATATCGATTCCGCTTTATGGCTAGAAGCCATGAAGTCCGAGATGGATTCCATGTACGCCAACCAAGTTTGGACACTAGTTGATGCACCAGAAGGCGTAAAGCCTATTGGATGCAGATGGATCTTCAAGAAGAAGACCGACATGGATGGCAACGTACAAACGTACAAAGCTAGGCTTGTAGCGAAGGGGTATCGTCAACAATATGGTATTGATTATGACGAAACCTTCTCACCCGTTGCCATGATTAAATCCATTCGGATAATGCTTGCAATAGCTGCATATTTTGATTACGAGATATGGCAGATGGACGTTAAAACCGCTTTCCTTAACGGAAACCTTTTGGAAGATGTTTATATGCAACAGCCTGACGGTTTTATCGTACCTAGACTTGCAAACAAGGTTTGTAAGTTAAATCGATCCATTTATGGATTGAAGCAAGCATCACGGTCATGGAATCAGCGTTTTGATGAGATCATAAACGAATATGATTTCGTGCAAAACGCAGATGACCCTTGTGTATACAAGAAGGTTAGTGGGAGAGCACTTACTTTTATTGTCCTTTATGTCGACGACGTATTGCTTATAGGCAATGACATTCCCATGCTAACGTCGGTGAAAGCTTGGCTTTCATTAAAATTCTCCATGAAAGATCTGGGAGAAGCAGCCTTTATTCTTGGAATAAAGATCTACCGGGATAGATCTAGAAAGCTGCTTGGACTCTCCCAGAGTACATACATTGATAAAGTGTTGAAGCGATTCAACATGGAACAATCCAAGAGGGGATTGGTTCCAATGGTACGTGGTACCTCTCTGTCTAAGGACATGTGTCCTAAGACTCAGGAAGAGAGAGACAACATGAGTCGGATACCGTTCGCCTCGGCAGTCGGATCGATCATGTATGCCATGATATGTACACGACCTGATGTCTCATATGCTTTGAGCATGTGCAGTCGCTATCAGGCCGATCCAGGTGAAGGTCACTGGATAGCAGTTAAGAATATCCTTAAGTATCTTAAACGAACTAAGGATGCTTTCTTAATTTATGGAGGAGGAGAACTTGCGGTATCTGGGTATACCGATGCAAGTTTCCAAACCGACAAGGATGACTACAAGTCGCAATCCGGGTACATTTTTTGTTTGAATAACGGAGCAGTGAGCTGGAAATCTTCCAAGCAAGATACTGTTGCCGATTCAACAACAGAAGCGGAGTACATCGCTGCATCTGAAGCAGCAAAGGAGGCAGTTTGGATCCGAAAGTTCCTAATCGGATTAGGAGTAGTTCCGTTAGCAGCTGAGCCCGTTCCATTGTATTGTGACAATAACGGGGCTATAGCACAGGCTAAGGAACCAAGGTCTCATCAACGGTCCAAGCATGTTCTTCGACGTTACCATCTGATTCGGGAGATTATACATCGTGGCGATGTAAAGGTCGAGAAGGTCACATCAGATGACAACATTGCAGATCCGCTGACGAAGGCTGTTCTTCAGCAAGTTTTTGAACGACACATACATAGTTCGGGTATTAGATGCTTGAGTGACTGGCTATAGGCCAAGTGGGAGATTGTTAGACATTATGTCCCATAGCGTCACTGTTTGTAAATGATATTGTATTATTGTACAAAATTAACTATGTGATAATGAAATTGCCTTTTGCCGTTTTGTAATATTATTTACTTTGATATATAAATGGCGAAAGTCCATATGATTAATACCGGATTGAGATGATATGAGACAGTATCAATCCATAAAGGTTTAATCATTAAATATCCCTAGTCGGAGTATTATCGAGATCGGACATCGATAATGCGGAATAGACTAGTATTGCGCTTGTGCACTTGTGAGGGCACAACGGCATAGTTTCTATATTTAAGTATTGGATACTTATGCAAGTGCGATAGGAGGTTGTGTTTTACCGATGGTACGGAAAACAGCTTCGCTCTGGATAGACCCCGCGGAATCCCATTGGTAGTATGTCTGCGTGTCTATGGGAGGCTGCATCAGGGTAGGTGTATATGGTCTTAACCCGAGACTTACATCGCTAGTACTTGCGACAATCGGTAAACTTTGGTTTTGGTGGTTGGGGACCTTAACCGGTTCTGTGTACACCTCTTCTGGGTTTATCGAGAATCGTAGTGTACTGGATGTGATGTCGAGATGGAAGTATCACTTCAGACATATGGAGGTGATGATCACGCAGGACACAGAACTAGTACTCTATAAAAGGTTGCAACCGTCGGGACAATATGACCAGGTCAGGATTGTCCGATTTAAAGAGACTAGTTGCTTGATGTCCGATATATGTTTCGTACGGGGCAGACACATTCCAGCCCCAGGCCTAACATGTGATCGTCCGATACTGGATCGATGTACGCAATACTACGGTATACTACGCTTGATATAGATCTAATATTCCAGTAAGAATATTTCTGGAGAATTGGGTAGGCATGGCGCTTTGCTAGAAGCCAACCTTGTCTTGTGAATCGGTAAGAACGTAGTACGAGGTACGTACGTGTTCGGATTATCCGACGACCGTATTTACTGCCAACATATCCGGAGATCTCTTGGGTCGCTTCCTGAAGATTCACCTATGATATTTGATTCGGACTTAATTAATCTTGGATTAATTGTGGAGAAACTTTATCTTGGATAAAGTGCCTTATTTAGAGAGAGAACGATTAATTTAGAATTAATCGATAAAATTATTATATTCGATATAATAATCGAAATTCGATTTCGACGCGAAATTAAAATTAGATTTTAATTCGGGCAAACGAGTTAATTTAGAATTAATTCGTTAGCGTAAGTAAATAATAATTTCGCTAGGCGCAATTATTTATTTAAATTCGATTAAATTAACGTCGCGACGTAAGTTCGGTATTTCAGAAATATCGAACCCGAACGCGTGAGTGCACGTGGGCCCACTTTCATTTGGAAACGTGTGGGGCCCACATGACACATGTCATTATATGCATTATTTAATTGTTAATACATTGCATGGTGATAGTGTACAATACACTCAATGGTTTTGCATTAAGTTTGAGTGTTTGACACTCTAAGCCATTGCATGATTTGTGTCATAAGTTTATTATTAATTAATAAATATTATGGCATAAATATAATTGATTTTTGTAACAAAGATTAATACAACTCTCCTCTCTCTCTCACATGCCGTGACTCCATTAGGGCAAAGAAGATTTGATTTTCTTTTCTCCATTTGCTAGCACATTGAAGGATCAAAGGAGGTGATAGGGAAACCATCAAAGAGCTTGGAATACACAAAGCTTGGAGCTTCAACTATTCTTCCTCCCTTGGCCGAAAATTGAAGCTTGGAGATTCAAAGATTTTCATCATCACTTTCATCACAAAAGCTTTGTAAGTATGATTCCGCCATACTTCATCTTTTAATATATATTCATTGTTGTATTTCATATGCTTAATTTCCTTGGGACATTAAAGAAACCAACAAGAATACCATATTCTTTCAAGTAATCTTGAAACTCATAACTTAAGTATTCGCCACCACGGTCCGACCACAATGTTTTAATACTCTTGCCTGTTTGTTTTTCTACTTCATGTCGAAACTCTTTGAATTTCTCAAAAGTTTCCGACTTGTGTCTCATTAGATACACATAACCATAACGAGATGCATCATCCGTAAAGGTTACGAAGTAATGATATCCACCTCTAGCTTGCTAGACATGGGCCCACATACGTCGCTATGAACGAGGGCTAACAGTTCTGTGGCACGTTCACCTTTACCACTAAAAGGTGATTTAGGCATTTTGCCTAAAAGACAAGATTCGCAGACATCATATGAATTAGGATCAAATCCGTCCACGTACCCACTCTTCGAAAGTGTGGATATGCGAGTCTTGTTAATGTGTCCTATACGACAATGCCACATATAAGCTTCATCTTTTAGATTACTCCTTTTGAGCCTTTTGTTTGTTATTTTATGTTTAGGAGATTCATTTATATTCAAAATATAAAGGCCATTATTTGCAACAACAGTGCAAATTTCTGCATCATCTTTATATAAATAACACCCAGTGTTTCTAAATACAAAAGTGTACCCATGCTGGGTTAACAAAGATACAGATATGATATTCCTAGTCAAACTAGGTATATAATAACAGTTCAAAAGTTTAAGTGCATGCCCCGAGGGCAATTCCAAAACAAAAGTCCCTACAGCCAAAACAGCAACTGGAGTTTCGTTTCCGACTCGTAGATCAACCTCCCATGAAGCCAGCATCCTGCTATTCTGCAGATCCTGCAAATCAGTACATATATGAGCAGCACAACCAGAATCAAAAATCCAATTTTTAAAACTAGAAGTAGTCATATTTATCTCAATAACAAACATACCAGAGGCTAGTGCCTTGCCTGCCTTGATATCCTCCATGTGTCCCTTGCCCATTCGGCAGTCACGTTTCCAGTGACCCTTCTTGCCGCAGTTGAGGCAGACATCTTGAGATTTGTTCCTTGGCTTCCCAGAAGCTTTTGTCAACTTGCCTTTACCCTTGTTCTTATGTTTCTTCTTCCTCACCCCTCCAGTTGCTTTGGGCCCAGCCCTTGGCCTATGAGAGGTCGATGCATAGTGCGCCTCGCGCTTGCCCCATTTTTGGAGTTCTTTTTCAGACTCCTTCAATATGGATAACAGCTCTCCAAGAGAGTCATCCGTGTCCATCAACTTGTAGTTGATTATGATTTGTTTCCAAGAATCAGGAAGTGACTGTAAGATCAAATCTACGGTCAGCTCAGCCTCCAAGACTATTCCCATATTGGCCAACTCATCAATATCGGCGATCATTTGAGCCCCGTGAGCATCAACTGATGCGCCTTCAGTCATTCGGGCGCGGAAGAGTTTCTTCACCAACTCGTACCTCTCCATCCGCTTGTTGGAGCGGTGGAGATCTCGTAGTCTAGCCATCATGTTATAAGGATCCAAGTCCCTATTCTGGCGACGAAAGTGCTGAGTCATCGAAGCTAACATAATAGCCTGAGCTGTGTCACAATCATCGCTGTGAGTTTTCCATAACTCCAGCTCAAGTGGGTCAGTGGGCTTAGGCGGGAGAGGTATCTGTATAGTGTACAGCATCCTCTCAGCCCCAAGGACTATCCTCAGGTTCATTTCCCAATCAGCGAAGTTTGTGCCCTTAAAGACATTGTCACCAATGATGATGTCTCGGACATTTACCTTGCTTGCCATCTCAACTACGATAGTCCAACTATCTAGTTAATGATAAAATGGGTACAGTCAAACTGTTACAAGAAAAATAACAATGTATTAGTCCAACTAATTTTAATAAATAGACGAAATAATTTTGAAAGACGCGTAAGGCTAAGTATCTGAACGAAATTGCAAATTCAATACTAGCCTCCCACTATTTTCATCAAGTCTCTAACCCTATGTTGAGAACTCGGGAAATCCTATTTCCTAGTGGGCTAGGATCCCGTTAAATAACACACAACCTTGACTTTGGCCAACAAGTTGTATGCTATTTAACTAGGTAGATCTCAAAGATCAATTGGATCCTATCCAATTCCTAGATCCGGTTAGGTGGACATCCAAGTCCAAAACATATGTACATTACTTATGCCAATGTATCTAATACATTTTCCTAACCATATCCTCCGAATCATCTAGGCCTTGGCTTTGGCACAACAAACCTAATGATTCCAGTTAAGCGGGACCCATTGACAAGGAAAGTTTCGTAATCAATGTCGTTGGACAAGAAGTGATCTTGACTTTGGCCAACAAATCACAACTTGGACAAGACACCGATGTGGAACAAAACTCTCATGATTCAAGTACATCCTCAATTGACAAAGGTCTTGACTTTGGCCAACAAACCAATGCCAATTTTGGATCTTGAACAAGAATCATTCAATGGAAGGATAATCGCTTAATATAAATTGAGGGATTTTTGCGTAATTGGCAACCAATTTATTATCTTTGTTAGGTCTCATCATCATACACCCTTAAGCATGCTTCTAAAACATCATAAAGTGCGTAAAGTAAATTAATAGTGATATACGGATGGATATATAAAACAACTTGTTCCTAGAACAAATCACTCCCTTTCCTCTCCCCGCTAGCATTATTCTACTTCTACCCAATTACATAATACAATAAGAGAAACCTCATTTACATTGAGGGGAATTAGGTGAGAAGAGAATACAAAGAGATAAAAGAGATAAGGCTGGACACGCAGGTCCAATTTATAAATTCTAAATTTACAATAATTTCTAAAATTACCCTTTCCCTTCTAATATCCATCCGATATACACTATTCATTCATCACATACATATATATTCAATCAAGACATGCTTTACAACCAATCTAATCCAATTAATTAGTCTTTGTTTAAGTGATCATCCAATGTTCAAACAACGGTTTGATTTTGCGCGAGTCTAACTCGTTTGAGAATAAGTACATTAGGTACGAATTCACGAATTATATCGAACTACCCGTTAAATCCAATTTAAGTCGTATTCAATACTAATTCAATTTATTTAATTCCAAATTAAATGTTTACACTTTTAATGTGCTTTTAAAGACTTAGATTCTAAATCTAATCTAATTGGGTCTCCAAGCCCAACTAACATCCAATGTTTGTTTAATTAAAGTCCGATGGGCTTTCAATTGATTTATTAAGGCTTGGGCTTTGGTCAATGTGGGTCAAACCCAATTACCAAGCTTAAATAAGGAATCACCCTTAAATGCCATAAAATCAATTTCAAGCCCATAAGGCTCAATTAAACATTAAAGCCATTTTACTATATTTGGACTTAATGGAGTGATTTAAGCCCAAATTGGATCCAATCCTTTTGGCCCAAATCTACTTGGCCCAACCAAGCCCATTATGCCCAAATATAATAATACAAGCCCAATTATAAAATTAAGCCCATTAATTAAATTTTAATATTCCAAATTTTTAAAATTCAATTAATTAAAGTGTAAATCCATGATTAATTCATTAAACCAAATATTTTAAAAAATACCAATTTAATTTATTAATCATCACTTGTTCAAAACACATGTCCAACATTTATTTGAACAAAAAATCAAGTCCTTTAACATGCCATATTGCATTCGGCCAAGAGGGATTTTTTGGTTCGATTTGTTTTTCAATTCGATTGAATCACTAATCTAAGTCCCGTATATGTTTTAAGTCATCTAATGAACTTGTAAACAAAAAATCACAATCCAGTGCAAGAACATTCATATTCGGCCAAAGCAACAATTTTGGGGAAAAATCATCCAATGCATTTTTCTCAAAATTGATAATGTATAATATCATATTACATACATATAAGCATACTTTATCATCAAATTTCACAAGAACATGCTTCAATCAATTTAACCCAAATTAACCCTAATGTATTTCATGCTTAAACATGGCTCCATGATACCATTGAAGGTTTCTATTATTAGTCCCAAAGAAAGTATAAGCCAATGAAACACACGATTTATACATGCAAAGCTTGAAGCATGGCGAAATCATACTTACAAAGCTTGTGATGAAAAATGATGAAGTAAATCCTTGAGTCTTCAAGGTGGAAACTTTCGGCCAAGAGCAAAAGGGAGAGAAGCTTCAAGTCTTCAAGTATTCCAAGCTCCAAGGTTGTTTCCCTATCACCTCCTTTGATCCTTCATTGTGCTAGCAAAATGGAGAAGATGAAAAACAATTTTTCTTGCCTTGTTGAAGCTCACAGCGTGAGCAAGAAGAAGAGGGAGAGAGGCTTTTGGTTTTCTTTTGTTTTTCTCTTTCTTGTTTGTAAAACCGTGAATGATGAGATAACAATTACCAAAAAATATTTGGTAAATATCCCTCCAAAAACGTGAAAAAGTTTTCCCTCCCAAAAATCCATTAAATGGCCTCACCTACTTACATTGAGAATAGTGACAATGTATCATCCAAGAAAGGTGACTAGATACATCCATCAACTAGTCATGTCAAGTGATGAGACTTCGCGATGTGATTTTCGGGTCCCACTCGTTTCAAAATACGAATGTGTCCGCAAACACTTTCGGGCTCGGTTTCGCTAATTCCGAATTAACGAATTTCCGTCGCGACGTAAATTAAATAATTATGCCTAGCGAAATTACTATTCACATCGCTAACGAATTAATTCTAAATTAATTCGTTTGCCCGAATTAAAATCCAATTTTAATTCCGTGTCGAAATCTAATTTCGTTTAATATATCGAATATATTATTTTATCGATTAATTCCAAATTAATCGTTCTCTCTCCTAATTAGGCATTTTATCCAAGATAAAGTTTCTCCGTAATTAATCCAAGTTTAATAAAGTTCGAATCAAACATCATAGGTGAATCTTCAGGAAGCGACCCAAGAGATCTCCGGATATGTTGGCAGTAAATACGGTCGTTGTATAATCCGAACACGTACGTACCTCGTACTACGTTTTTACCGATTTACAAGACAATGTTGGCTTCTAGCAAAGCGCCATGCGTACCCAATTCTCCAGAAATATTCTTATTGGAATATTAGATCTTTATCAAGCGTAGTATACCGTAGTATCGCGTACATCGATCCAGTATCGGACGATCACATGTTAGGCCTGGGGCTGGAAATGTGTCTGACCCGTACGAAACATATATCGGACATCAAACAACTAGTCTCTTTAAATCGGACAATCCTGACCTGGTCATATTGTCCCGACGGTTGCAACCTTTTATAGAGTACTAGTTCTGTATCCTGCGTGATCATCATCTCCATATGTCTGAAGTGATACTTCCATCTTGACATCACATCCAGTACACTACGATTCTCGATAAACCCAGAAGAGGCATACACAGAACCGGTTAAAGCCCCGAACCACCAAAACCAAAGTTTACCGATTGTCGCAAGTACTAGCGATGCAAGTCTCAGGTTAAGACCATATACACCTACCCTGATGCGCCTCCCATAGACACGCAGACATACTACCATTGGGATTCCGCGGGGTCTATCCAGAGCGAAGCTGTTTTCCGTACCATCGGTAAAACACAACCTCCTATCGCACTTGCATAAGTATCCAATACTTAAATATAAGAGAACTATGCCGTTGTGCCATCACAACTCGCACAAGTGCAATACTAGTCTATTTCGCATTATCGATGTCCGATCTCGATAATACTCCGACTAGGGATATTTAATGATTAAACCTTTTTATATTGATACTGTCTCATATCATCTCAATACGGAACTAATCATATGGATTTTTGGCATTATTATATCAAAGTAAATAATTTTACAAAACGGCAAAAGGCAATTTCATTATCACATAGTTGATTTTGTACAATAATACAATATCATTTACAAAACAGTGACGCTATGGGTCATAATGTCTAACACCAGGAGCAGGCAAATGAACCTGGAATAACAGAAGTGTTGACCCACTTGAAAAAGATAGAAGCAAAACACGACTCTCATGCAGCAAGATATGATGATATGTTTCAATCCCAAGCAGCAATAATTCAAAGTCAATCTGCTTCTATTAAAGCACTGGAGAATCAAATGGGACAACTGGCAAATGCTCAGAGTTACAGACCGCCAGGTACCCTTCCTAGCAACATAGAGCCAAATCCAAGAAACATGGGGAAGGAGCAATGTCATGCCATCATGTTAAAAAGCGGTACTGAAATCAACAAAGATGTTGGAGTCAAAACAACTGCTGAGGAAGTTCCAAAAGAAACAAAGCAACAAATGGAGGAAAAAGAAGGAAAGGAAAAAGAACAGATCACTCCACCTCCACCTTTTCCTCAACGTCTTCAGAAGAACAAATTGGACAAGCAATTTTCCCGGTTCCTGGAGATCTTCAAAAAACTGCATATCAACATTCCATTTGCAGAAGCGTTGGAACAAATGCCCACCTATGCCAAATTCATGAAAGATATTCTTTCACGAAAACGGAGATTGGGAGATTACGAGACAGTAGCATTAACAGAAGAATGCAGTGACATCATTCATAGGAAACTTCCCCCGAAGTTGAAAGATCCTGGCAGTTTCACTGTTCCTTGCATCATAGGAGAACATAACTTTGGTAAAGCTCTGTGTGATTTAGGTGCTAGTGTTAACTTGATGCCTTTTTCTATTTTCAGGAAACTGCAGATTGGAGAAACAATGCCCACTTCAGTCTCACTACAACTTGCTGATAGAACGCTCGTATTTCCGAGAGGTGTAGTTGAGGATGTGCTGGTCAAGGTTGACAAATTCATTTTCCCAGCAGATTTTATTGTCCTTGATATGGAGGAAGACGCAGACGTGCCAATCATCCTTGGGAGACCATTCTTGGCTACAGGTCGAACCATTATTGATGTACGAAAAGGAGAACTAACCATGAGGGTACAAGACCAAGAAGTAACATTCAATGTTTTCAAGGCCATGGATTTCCCAGATGATGAAAAGAAGGACGAATGTTTCAAACTCGATGTGATACACAGTACCATTCAGAACTCTGATGAAAGACAAAGTTCTACTGACAAACTTAAAACATGTCAATTGCCTGTGGAGCCTAAAGATAAAGCATCTTTTGTACTGAAAGAGCCAATTCTTGCTCTGCAAGCAACATAAGAGAAAAAGTTCCACCAGCTCAACGAATTGGAGGAATTTCACAATCAGCCTTTTGAGGATGCCAAATTGTACAAAGAAAAGGGCAAGAAAAGACATGATGAGAAGTTAGTGCGCATACAACTGGAACCAGGGCAGAAGGTACTGTTAAACAAATCAAGGGTGAAATTCTTCCCATGGAAGCCAAAATCACGGTGGTCAGGTCCATTTGTGATCACCAAAGTTTTACCAAATAGAGCCGTTGAGATACATGATCCTGACGCTAACAAAACTTTCAAGGTTAAAAACAAGCGTGTCAAGCACTACTTGGGAGAATCATTTGAGCGACAAAAAGAAAGTGTTACACTTTCAGATCCAGCTTAACGTTCGAGAAGCCAAGTCTGGCTGACGACTTTAAACTTAGCGCTCGCAGGGAGGCAACCCATGCAATTTGTGTATATATTATGATTTGGTGTGTTTTATTTTTGTGTGTTTAATTTTTGCAGGATTAGTCATTTCAAGATGTAAGAAGCTCTCGCAAATCATCACAAGCAATTTCCTTCTCTCCCTCAAAAATCTCTAATGAAAGTTTACAAAGCTCGATTGGAACGAATGAGACTACTGACGATCCACGGTGTGCCCAATGACATTCGTTGGGTAATTGAAGCACGAGTCTGATTGGCAGGTGAGTCTTCTGACTCTTTTATTTCACATCTGCCTGGTTTTGGAAGAAGCACCTATGCAAAGAAACGTAGAGCTAAGCAAATGGGTGTTTGTTTCAAATGTGCACGATTTAATTGCAACACTCGTTGTCGTTCTTTAGGAATGGTGTCTGATAATCGCGAAGACAAAATTAAATTCATTAGGGATGGCTTGAGTAAGGAGTTTTTAGATGATATATCTTTAACTCTTGAGACGCATCCCAGTGGGTATGTTCACATAGCCATTCGTAAATTACATACACAATTCCAAAAAGAAAGACAGCTGTTAAGT
The DNA here is from genome assembly GCA_019454045.1 of Zanthoxylum bungeanum. Lineage (NCBI taxonomy): Eukaryota > Viridiplantae > Streptophyta > Magnoliopsida > Sapindales > Rutaceae > Zanthoxylum > Zanthoxylum bungeanum. Next base: position 14,583 of record SKCR01029996.1, read on the forward strand.
CTCGGGAATCTGACTCAAAAAGACCCTGTTTGCCAATTTATAAGAAAATTGGATGGGAAGCTTGTCCCTGACGCATAGACGTCAATCAAGCCGTTACTTTTCTTGTAAATATTATATCTCTTTGTCTTTTCTTAATAATTGTAATTTGTTTTGTTGTTTTCTTTGTCCGACAGGATCCAGACCTTTTTGACTATCACGATATTATTTCGCTACTAATCAACCTCTGGAAGATACTTGTGCTATTTTTACTCACCCTTTTCAGGTACTATAAATTCAGCCCGTCATTGCACTTTTGAAGGCATCCTGATTTGAAAAAGAAATACATAAGAAATGGAAGCCACTTCAAGAAGACGAGTTGAGAACATCTGTGTGTTTTGCGGTAGTAGCGTTGGTACTAAACCACAATACGTAGAAGCAGCACAGGAATTGGGTCGAGTCTTAGCTGCAAGGAATATGCACTTAATATATGGCGGAGGCAATCTTGGACTAATGGGGATTGTTTCAAAGGCTATACAGGAAGGAGGCAGTAACGTTTTGGGAATCATCCCAAAACCCTTGGCAGAGGAAAATCTTATTGGATCATCAAACGGAGAGGAACTGATCGTGCCAGGTATGTCTGAACGACTGGTAGAAATGATTACCGTGCTGATGCTTTTATCGCTTTGCCAGGTGGCTTGGGTACACTGGAGGAAATTTTTATAGTTCTATCTTGGGCGAACCTAAACATACACCAGAAACCGCTTGGACTGTTTAACGTTGATGGATTTTATTATTTTCTTTGTGTGTTTTTTGATGATGCTCGGAGAAATGGGTTCGTGTCAAAACCTTTGAAAGAACTCCTCTTCACTGCCAGAACTGCTACAGATCTAATAGACCAACTCATAGCCTATGAACCACAAGTTGACCCTATCCTTTCAAAGATAAATTGGTCCGATGACGATCATGGTAAGAGGCGTCGAATTAATCTAGATCTTAACCTTTAATTTCCTGTAGATTTTCAGCTAACTAGGTACGACCTTCTTTTACTGTTTAAGACATTGGGGACAATGTCTCATTTAGGTTTGGAGGAGGGAATTAGTTGATTAGTACCTTGTTTTTAGTTTGTATGTTGTTTTTATTTTTAGTCCAAAATTTTTCGAAAAATACAAAAAAAAATTGGAAAATTTTCAAAAATTACAAAAATATTTTATGTTTTTTTGTTTTTATTTTCACTAAAAAAGTGAAATTGGTAAGAGATAGTTGAGTAAAGAGTTTCCACTCCTGATACGTATCTCAAGCCTATTTTCGAAACAAGTTAATTTTTGTTTATTTTATTTTGAATTATTTAATTTGTGAATTCTCCTTAAAACGGACTAAAATGGATCTTCATATGTTCAGTTAGAAATATTATCAACATATATAGTAACATACAGACATGAGCTAAAATTGAAAAGTTTGTAATATTCAGTTCTCTAGTTTAATTGGAGGAAGCATCTCAAAAAGCAATGGAGTAAAAAAAAAAAAAATAAATAAAAAAAAAAAAAAAAAAAAAAAAACATCTGAGATCCGAGTTATTAAGTCTGTAAGGTGTTTTAACACCTAGTGCCCTAAAACCAACTGGTTTGGGAGTCACTGACCCAAAGCTCGTTACATGGATCAAAGATGCTGCAAAAATATATATATCTGAAGTGTGGGCAATTAAGTCCGTATGGGTGTCTTAACACCTGGTGCCTTAAAACCAACTGGTTTGGGAGCCACTGACCCAAAGCTCGTTACATAGATGGAAGATATTGTATATAAATAAAAAATAGAGAAAAATCAAAGAAAAAATCAGAAAAATTATTCCATTGCTGCAAAAAAGGTGTGTGAATCTGATAAAACTTTAGGACAAAAATATTACTCTCTTATCAACTGCACTTATAACTGTTGTGGGCAAAAATAAGTTGTTTAATATTTTGTTGGCTATGTATATGAAGAATGGTAAAAATAATCAGAGAATTTACTTATTCGGTAATTTAGAATGAAACAAAACAACTAGTAACTTGGAGTAGAAGTTTCACCTGATTAGTCACTAACATCTTTATTCTCTTTTCGCTTGTATTTTTGCTTTTGTGTGCATTAGTTTTATTACCTTTTTACTTTTGTAAAATGTTTGTGGGTATCATTGCTGTAAACCCTCACGAGACTACAACTCGTCCACTAGGGACACCTAGGGGTTTAAAGGCTTGTTGCATATGCTAAATGCAATCGTGATCCCTACGAAAGTGGCTTAGTTAATTTATTTATGTTATTTTACTCTATGTTTTGCCTGAGGACTAGCAAAATGTTAGGTTTGGGGGTGTGATGAGTGGTATTTATATCACTTAATCCCACTTATTTAACCTAATATTTTGTATAGTTTCTTGAGTTTTGTGAACGTTTTGATATGTTTTGTGTTATTTTGCAGATAAATAAAGTTTGGAAAACATTGGAGGCAATTTAGGGCAAAAACGGACAAAAATGCGTCAACAGGGATATTTTGGTCTTTAGCGCGACGCGACGCCAAGCCTTCCACGTCGCGACGTCAAAAATGCGTCGAACAGTGCTAACGTGCGCCGGGTCCACAAATCAGAATCTGAGAAAAGTTTGACTTTGCTAAAATGCGTCGTGCCACGTGTCACCATCACAGCCGATCTGCTAACATGCGCCATGCCACGTGTCAGTATCCTACGGTGCCGACATTCATCATCGCCACGTGTTCCAAGTGTCATTCCATGTCATCAGCCACGTCAGCAAGTCAACAAGTCAACATTGCCACCTCACCGCCACGTCATCATCAGCCTCTTTCCCACGTCGTCGCCACGTCACCGCCACATCATCGCCACGTCAGCATCAATTATTGGATATCATATCCTTATCTGACACGTGGCGGATAAGAATCTCAGCAACCAATCAGAAGCCGCCACGTGTCACAATAATTGAAGCTCAACCACTCTGCCACGTGTCACCTTATCAGCTTATCCAGAATCTTCAAACCAGCGAACTAGAGCTTGCCACGTCAACAGAAGCTGGCGTAGCGACGCTGAGGGACTTGGCGTCACGACGCTGGAAGCTTATCCGCGCCTATCAATTGAGCTCGAGATTTTAGAATTCAGTGCACCACTCTCTCTCTTATAATCTTCTAAAGAGAGAGTTTATCTCTCTACTTTCTTTTAATTTTTAGTTTTTAGTTTTTAGTTTTGTAATTAATTTTAATTACGTTTTGTTAAAATAGTAATTTAATTTTTACTTTTTACTTTTTACAGTTTTTATTATTTACCATGAGGAGGTAACTCCCCCAGCTATGGTGAAAGTTAATTCTTTTACTGTTACTATTTAGATTAATCTCCCTTAAAAATAATATATACACTATTTAAAATATTGACTTAAAAAGGATACCGCCAGATTGGTCGGTTGGTAATTCATTTTAATCTGATTTAAACCTGACTAATAAAGGATACTGCCAGATTGGTCGGTTGGTAATTTAATTTTGGATCCGCCTTTATGGCTGGTTGGACTTAATTTGACTTAATCATTTTACCGCCTATATGGCTGGTTGGAAAAAGAATCACAAGTTTATATATTATTTTATGGGAGATATCTAAATTAGTAGTAGTAAAAGTAATTCCTTTTACCTTAGCATTTTATTTTATTGTAATTTACTTTTCAGTATTTACTTTACCGCATTTTTACTTTATGTCTTTTATTTTCAAGTTTTTACTAGCCCTAGTTATGTTTTGTAACTAAATTAGTTATATGGGGTTGTGATGAAATCCAATATCACCGTTTTATAAGGGTTAGATTATAGCTTGGGTAATATAAAGATTTATTTATTGAGTCTTAAACTTAATGCGTTTTCATTAACTGCCATTAATAAAATTGATCTGGTAAATCTAAAATGAACTAGACATAGGGATTTTAGGTTTCAGCCTTAGACTCAATAGCCCACGATCTTCCTTGAGGATAGATAACCCTTTAATAGATTTCCTTACAGGATAGGAATATACTTGTTGGGCGGGGGTAGCCATAATTGGAACTTAAACTTAATGAATCCAGATAATTTGGTTGACATAGACATATGTTTCAATTGGGTTAAACTGGGTATTTGTGTCTGACCTTCGACAGAGGCTTACATATAATTTAGTGTTCCAGGTTAATAAATCAATATGTTACCCAACTTTAAGATAACCACTTCATCTTTAAAATGATATTGGAAGAAATCACAACCCTAGATAGTTTTTAATATTGAATTTTCTTAAAACCTATTTTCGACAATTTTATTTACTTGTTTTTTTTTAAATTTAGAATCGTCACCATTTCAAATCAATCAATCAACTTGTTAGATATTAGTAATCATTTGACCTCATAAAATTAATAGTTTAGATATTAAGTCCTCGTGGGATCGATATTTTTATACTACTTGAACGATACGTGCGCTTGCGTTATACGTGTGTGTTTACGCCGGTCAAGACACTACTGCGACACTCTGCGTATGGAGACGCAACCACGACACCTCGGGTATGGGGTTTAGCATGCCGTGTATGGCACTCCGGGTATGGAGACACTAATGCGACAGTCTGGGTATGGAGTTTCAACTGTGACACCTCGGGTATGGGGTTTAGCATGCCAGGTATGGCACTTCGGGTATGGAGACACTACTGTGACACTCTATGTATGGAGAAGCAACCGCGATGCCTCGGGTATGGGGTTTAACATGCCGGATATGGCACTCCGGGTATGGAGACACTACAGCAACGCCTCGGGTATGGGGTTTAGCACGCCGGGTATGGCACTCCGGGTATATAGACACATCTGCAACGCCTCGGGTATGGGGTTTAGCATACCGAGTATGGCACTCCGGTATGGAGACACTACTGCGACACTCCGGTTATGGAGACACAACAGCAACACCTCAGGTATGGGGTTTAGGATGCCGAGTATGGCACAATCATATCAACTCAGTTCAAGGCAACAGGCAAGTCAGGTGGCAGCTGGAAAGCCAGGTAAGTAAAAACGCATTGCATAACTTTGATAGGATTGTCATTGTCACACAATGCAAAAGTCCCATCAAAGTGGGGTCGACTGTAGGCACTGTATTTTTGCATATAAGTCCCGATGATGAGTCTCACATGGAGACACTACCTCCTTAAATTGTGGAAGTCGTGGGAAACGGACGTCGGAAGGGAAAAGTCAGAAATTGATATCTTGTTGGACTAAATTCGTTTGTTTAACTGTGGGTTCGGTTGTTAGGCCTCTGTTTTAAATTTATCCTTAGTCCAAAACCCCCGCAAAGACCAACCACACGCCCAAGCCTAATAAAACACATCCAGAATAACAAATAACACATTAAACACATGCTAAAATTGAGATAAATCACCTTCCTAAATAAAAGAAATCAAATCAAATCAAGATAAATCATATTCCTAATTATAAGAAATCAAATCAAATTTAAATAAATCACCTCCCTTAATTAAGTAGATATTTTCCTTGTTATATGCTAATTAGGAGATATCACCATTGATTGCATGATCTTTTTCCTTCCCATGCAAGGAAAACCTCAGCCTTTGCCTATAAAAAGAAGCACAAACCCAACTCTTTCTTCCCTAGAGAGCACTCACGGCAAAATCCAAAAAAACAAAAGAAACCTTAAAACACTCACTGCTCATGCCTCTATTCTTTCCCTCTCACCTCTCTCCTCTCGGCAATAAACCTTAAAAAGCTTCACATATTTCTCTCTCTATGCATGATATACAAATCCTAAAACACATTCCATCTCTCTCTCATTAAACACACGCAACACACAAACCCTAGGCAGCCTCCCTCCTCTTAACCACTCGGCAACTTGAAAAATAAACGAACCCTAGCCTTAGCTCTCACTCCTGACTCTCGGCAGCTCATCACACCAAATACCTAACCAACAAACATAGCACCCATACGACATAAAGAACTCTTCTCCTCTCTTCCATCTTCACGCAAAAAACCCTCTATTCACACCACTGCCCTTCATTCAGCAGCCCCTGACTTTCACGCTAAACTACCTCAACAGCCCCTGACTTTCACGCCAAACTGCCTCCAACAGTCCCTGACCTTCACGCACCAAACAACCCTCACACAGCCCCTCCTTCCACACACCAAAAATCCCCTCAATAGCCCCTGAATTTCACGCCAAACAGCCTCCAACAGCCCCTAACCTTCACGCAATAACAGCCTCCAACAGCCCCTGACCTTCACGCAAAATCAGCTCTGAAATACAACCCTACATTACCGAAATTCTACACCTTAAGACACCCCAAATACCGTAAAACAACATTCCAACAAAATTCCCAAATTACCAAAAAATACAACTAGAAAACAGCAGCAAAAACAGAGGAAACAGCGACCCAAAACAGCGAAGCGACGAAGGAAAATGGAAAATCAGTGAACCGGGAGAGTTGCGGAGTGTTAGCCCTTCCGACGGCCGTGTAACGCACTTCTAAGAGGCGACATAAAAGGTTAGACCTGAGGTCACCCCTTTTTTATTTATTTCCACTTATTTCTTTTATTTTGCCAATATTTCTTCGCATGTGTATTGTTGATTAATGTATGATTTGGCTATTGGATGAATGGAATATTTGTTGTCTCTTGTGGTATATCGGATGGAAACTCAGACGTAAATTTCGTAGATGAATCTGAATGGACGGTAGTACGGTCTGTACTTGGGAAACAACTCCACATACTACTTGAGCAAACAGCATGTGTTTCGCTTTATTTAATCTTGTTCATCTACCATTCGTATTTTTTTATTCTGCCATTTACTTTCCGCATGTTACTTATTTATGCATTATATTGTAATGTGCAAGGGCAAATCAAGTTGGATTAAAGGTCCTCAATTTTGAAGGATGAAAAGCCTAAGGGCTACCTTTTCCACGACGTTTTACCGCGCCGGACGAAGTATGTTTGATTGAATGTGAGATATGTTTAATCAGACATACGAAGTCCTATATCAATGTCTTATTTATTTGTATGCATTGTAATGTAATGCGCATGGGCTTATTATGTTGGTCTAAAGGTTCTCTACTTGAGGGAAGAAAAGCCTAAAAGGCTACCTTTACCATGACATTTTTCCGTGCCTTTTATTATTCCGTTATTTGTTTTCTGTATGCCATCTCCTTGTTAAATCATGCATCATAGTGTAATGCGCATGGGCAAATCAAGTTGGATTAAAGGTCCTCCACCTTGAGGGATGAAAATCCTAAGGGCTACCTTTGCCACGATGTTTTACCACACCGGACCAAGTACACTCGGTTGAATGGGAAATGTGTTTAATCGGGCATACAAGGTCCCATATTATTTACTTGTTTATTCATACATTATAATCTAATGCGCATGGGCTAACTAGGGTGGGTTAAAGGTCCTTTATTCGAGGCAAATGCCTAAAGGCTACCTTTACCGTGATGTTTTGCCGCGCCGGACGAAGTACACTCGATTGAATGTGAAATATGTTAAATCGGGCATACGAGGTCCTACATCGTGTATTTGTTTATCCATGTATGTGTTTGTGTCATTTCAGATGCCATTTTGGCAATCTCGTTCAAACGCTTTTCCGAACGCCCTACGAACGCAAACCTTATGTTTAACGTTTTCAAACGCTACATGAACGCAAATACAATGCACATACTTCTTTTCATCACATTTCATGCATGTTTGCTTCTTTGATTATTTCTTTTGCACTATATGGTTAATCATATCATTTCATTATTTACGCTTAGGAAATTATTATCTATTTATATTTCCGCATTTATCTATTTAATGTATTTATGAATTGTGTGCTTGTTGTTATGTCGATTCACTTATATGCATGCGAACTTAGGTGTAGGTTGTATGCAAACTTAGATATATGATTTATTTTTTATTAATGCGAACTAAATCTAGAATACTCTTAGGAATATATGTTGCGTAGACTTGGTTAAATTATTGCACAAATCCGTTCATTACAAGTGGCATAAGTAAGGGACCATTCTGAACCCAAAGGTTTGAGGTCTTCCCTTGCGAGGGGTGAGTGCGGCCTTAAATCATTTTCCCAGTTCACACTGGGTGGCAGCTCCATTTTATTTCTCCGATTTAGTTCACCCGTGGGCTACTCCGTACTCCCAACCAGGCCGCGAGCCTGGAACAGCGTCACCGATTTCTGTGTCATACAATAACGACTTATATAATCTATCATGGTGAAGTTCATCATAATAATACGAGTATGAGGACTCGTTCCAATGGTCATTGTTAGTTGTACCTGACCAAGAGGGATGATATTAGATCCCCTGAACCCCTACAATGGAGTTACGTCCTTAATCAATATGTAGAACTCCACTCTCAACCCATTTAGGCTTATTTGGATATGATGTCCTTTACACTCCCTAGGTCCACCAATATTCTGTCTACCTCCAACCCACCAATGTTGGCTTTGATTATCAATGTATCATCATGAGGGTAACTCACACCTTTAGCATCCTCCTCGGTAAATATTATTGGCACCCTTAAGGTTTTCTGAATCCTCAAGCCTCTCTCGATAATCATTACCTCTGGGTTATTGATCCAACAGTAATTCTTTCTTGCTTGGTTTGATTCCCTAGCCAACATTCTTGCTCTGGTTAGGGTGAACATAGGCTTCTGCTCCCTTCGTTGCCTTACCCTTATGTCCTCAAGATCAATGCATTCCTTCAGGCAACCAATCCACACCAGGTCCTATACTTGCTCATACAAATCTCTGCAGTTCTTGGTTCCATGTCGCATTGTATTGTGATATGAACAATAGACCTTGGTTTCCATCATCTCCACTGAGAACCTTCTAGGGTCGGGCTCTGTCAGCAGACCCTTGTCCTATATCTCTCGAACTATCAATGACAAAGACATGCTGAAGGCAGTATATGTCATGGCTCGGTAACATGTGCGACCTTGATCGGAGGCCTCCCCTCAGGTGTTGGGTTACCCTCAGTCATTGGCCTAAGCTCTTGTCACCTCGGGCATTGTCCTCTTCATCTGTTACCAATATCCTAATTATCTTCTTGCTTTGGTTCTTTCTTCACCCGAGCAACACCCCCTCGGGCTATCTTCATTTATTCCTCAATAATACAAAACTCCTAGCTTGTTCTATGGTTGTCGCATAATCTGGAACTTCCTAAATCCTAAGGTGTGGCCACAATCTCCCAACCTTTAAGGCCACTTTAAAGCTCTCAAATGCTTTTGGTGACTCATGCACCCTGACCTCTAATACCAAGTTGTGGTATCTGTCGATGAAGCTTTTCAGTGGCTCATCATCGTATTGCTTCATTGTCCTTAGTGACTCGACCATTTTCCTTGGTGTGCATGCCACTTTGAAATGGCATCAGAAAGACTTCATTAGTTGTGAAAAGCTACTGATACTCCAAGGAATCAAATTTCTGAACCATAAGCTGACCGATCCACCCAAGGTTAGCGGAAATACCTTGCAGACCACCTCCCCAACCATGTCTTGAAGCTTCATGAGAAAAATGATTTTTTTTTACATTAGACTTAGGGTTTGTGTTATCCTTGTAGATGTCCATCGTGGCATGGAGAACCCCCTCGTAAACTCCACCTCCAGCACATCCTTGGTGAAAGGGGACGTTGTCTCCACCTCTTGATCATCTCGAGCACCTCATCGCATGCTTATCTTCCAGTTCATCATCTCCTTCTGAAACCAATCCCTTAAACTGCTCTCAGTGTCCTCCTGCCCTTAGCAGAAGGCTTCCTCATACTCGCTTATCCGAGCATGATATATCATGCCACTTGGAGCTCTACGCCCCCATTAATGTCAAGGCTATAGGTCACTTTTCCCAAAGTAAGGGCTATTACTGGATGATTTCGGGGTCTATCTGTCTAAATAAAATTTTGAAATGTCCAAAAAACCTATTGTCGAAATCAGCTTAAAATACAAACTTTTTTACATTTTACTCATTTTAGTCCAAAAGTCTCAAAATCACATTTAAGTGTTTCAAAAACACTACTAAAATGATTAGTATACTTCTTATATACTCAATTACATCCATAAAAGTAAAAGCCCCAATTTAGTATTAGGCATAAATCCTAGAAAATCCAATTAATCAAATTAATTAAATATCACCAAATTGACTTTCAATCTAACTTTAGAATAATCTTTCCTACATTCTTATACTCAAGAACAATTCTAAGATTCCATAAAGTGGCATAGAAATTCTAGAATGGAAACTTAAATTTCCTAGAGAAAATTGAACTCTAATAACCATTATTAAGCTCAAAGTTTCATCACACATGTATATATTCTTCCCAACAAGCATCCAACAAGAAAAAACCATATTCAACAGAAGAGAAAATCAAAAACTACATCAAATGTATTCAACTAAAGCAAAGGAAATAATTTCCTAGTTAAAAGATTAAGAAACTTATCTTGAATTTCCAAATCTTTAAGCTAAAACTTGAATTTTTGATCTCATCAATTTTTCTCTCTTTCTTAGAGTTTTTCTTTTTGTCTTCTTGTTTTTTAATTTGGAGAAGAAAAAATGAACACCCCTTTTATTAATCAAGTGGCCAAAAATTGGCCCAAGGCAGAGAAATATATATTTTTTTTTTATTTTGAAACAATTTCAAGAAAAAATATCTCATCCCACTAATTTTCAAAAAAGGCCACATATCATTTATTTTCATAAACGACATATACTTATATATATATATATATAATATTCAATCAACAAATTAATTAATTAACCTTTTAATCAATTAATATATTTAATTAAATATATAATGTATTTCTATATTTACACTAAATGTTAAAATACATCATGATTAACGTATGTTTAAAATTCATTTGGTAATTAATTAATGCATATTTAATCAAATTATTTATCTAATACATATACACAATAATTTAGGAAATTACCGAATGTCCCGCAAGTGTAATTTTTTGTTTAACCGTTAAACGATTTTCGAATAATCAATATTATTCATTATAAGTCGCCCTAGTATTCTACGAGTATTTATGATTATGTGAGACTCTCTAAGTTCAGATATATCTGTCACAGAATCCAATCTTGTGTCCATAATTCACCCACTCATAAATTATGATGATCATGGATATTCTCGATGAACCATACAAGTTGAGATCTTCGCATACGTATAATCCTTCCGTCATAGGTATCCGGATAAATACAAGAGACATAGATATAATCGTCAAATCTCATAAGGTATAATTTTGTCGACGTATAGATTCGCGATTTCTCAATAACACTCAAAACTCATTTCTGAGTGTACCATGGCCATGGATTTGATAAATCAAAATCTCATGAAGTGGACACCTAAATCTTGTATGCATGAGCATCAGTCCACACCCAATGAACAGATGAAGGTCTAACCTAAAACGGTCGAAGACGTGACTGTCATCAAAGTGTGGAAGATAACTCATATATTCGTCGTGGTATCTCAAGTCAAAGGACCACTATGCTACTCAACTCAAGAAGATTCTTATACCATCTATTACGAATCTTCCGTGAGTCATTCAGTGCTCATCTGCTATGAACACTTATATGTCTATATGTGTCTCCCTAGACTTGTGGTACACTGAGATAAACCACCGAAATCCAATATTATGATATACAACGCGTGCCGGTCTCCCAGGTTTACTTACGGACCAAGAATGTAAACCTTGACCAGGAACAGTTTAAGAATGATACTGTTATAATATTTCTCAATGTCAATTGCGATGCTTTTGTAATTACGTTATAACTTAATCATTGATAGGTCTTGTACGTCTTTACCATTTTAAAAGATAATATATTGACGAAACTGTATATTTTTTTCATAATAAAATATTATTCATACACATATTTATAGGAAAATACATGAGAAATCGGCACACTGAGTACCAACTCCAACAATTTCTCCCACTACTTTAGTGCCATAACCGATAGTATCTCATACCCATGGCCTATACATGCTTATCAAATAACTTAGGAGGGATGGCCTTGGTAAGCGGATCTGTTACGTTGTCCTCACTCTGTATCTTGCATACGAAAATATCTCCACAAGACACAATCTTTCGAATTATATTGTACTTTTGTTCCATATGATTCAACTTTTGATGTGCTCTGGGTTCCTTTGCTTACACAACAGCTCCGATATTATCATAGTGTAAAGGAATCAGATTCTCAATGCTTGGGAAAATTCCTAATTCTGTGACAAAGTCTCTAATCCAGACAGCTTCTTTTGCAGCCTCTAATGCTGCAATATATTATGCAGCTTCATTAAGGGTAAATACGAATCCCGTTATAGACTTTCTATCATCCGAATCTGATTGGAAATCCGAATTAACATACCCATTAACTTGCAGTTCTCTTTCTCCATAAATAAAAAAGTTATCCTTATGGTATTTTAACTTCAGGATATGTTTAACGGCCATCCAATGGTCGTTATCCGGATTCGATTGATATCTACTGGTTACACTAACCGAGTGACTAATATTAGGTCATGTACATAATATGGTATATATAATACTATCCAAACATGACGCATAAGGTAGATTAGACATTCTAATCTTCTCATCTTCAGTTTGTAGACACATTTTCTTCGAAAGATGTATATCATGTCGGAAATGTATTTTAACTGTCTTACAGTTGTTGAAATTATACCTTTCTAAGATCTTATCTATGTACGTAGACTGAGACAATCCAATAAGCTGATTCTCTCTATCTCTATATAGTTTATGCCGAAGACATAAGAAGCTTCACCCAGGTCTTTCATAGAAAAATTTTTACAGTGATAAGTTTCACGCCATGCATCATCCCGATGTCATTCCCAATGATCAGGATGTCATCTACATAGAGCACCAAAAAAACCACCATACTCCCACTGATATTTTTATACACACAGGATCCTTCTGTATTCTTGAGGAAACCAGACAATCTAATATCCTCATCGAATCGAAGATTCCAACTCCGTGAAGCTTATTTGAGTCCATAAATGGACTTCTTAAGCTTACAAATCATATCTAAGTCTTGGCTGGACGCAAAACCATTTGGATGTTCCATATAGATTTCTTCATCAAGAAATCCATTCAAGAATGTCGTTTTGACATTCATTTGCCAAATCTCGTAGTCATGGTAGACAGCTATGGCCAATAAAATCCTAATAAACTTCAACATCACAATTGGTGAAAAGATTTCATCATAGTCGACACCTGGTCTCTGTGTGTAACCTTTTACAACCAGCCGAGCCTTGAAAGTTTCAACACTTCCATCAGGCCATCTCTTCCTTTTGTAAACCCATTTACAACTGACATGAACGATTCCTTCGGGAAGAGGAACCAAATCCCAAACTTGATTTTGATGCATTGATTCTAACTCTGATTTCATAGCTTTCTGCCATTTCTTGGAATCGATGTCTTACATCGTTTCTTTCTAAGTTATCAGGCATGTCTCTTCTGCAAAGAGCATATCAAGACCCCTGTCCTATATCAAAGATAAGCGCTCAAGAGGTCTTATGACCCTACTCGACCTACGAAGTGTGTGCTTCAATGATCCTTCACCTTTTGAACCTCATATTCCACTTATGGTTCATCAGTTATAGGCTGAACTTCATCAAATTCAACTTGTCTATGATCTTCTCCTTTAGCCAAAATTTATATTTCTAGAAATTTTACGAAGCGAGCTACGAACACGTTTCGACGGTCGGAATTGTAGAATAAATATCCTTTCGTATTGGAAGGATACCCAACAAACCTAAACTTTTTCCCTCAATGCAAAAGCTTATCTTGCTGCGCCACTCTAATGTACGCAGGACAACCCCCAAACTCTAATATAATTAAGGTTTGATTTCCTACCAGTCCATATCTGATATGGAGTTATAGGAACAGCTTTGGAAGGAACTATGTTCAAAAGATGAACTGCAGTAAGGAGCGCATAGCCCCACATGTAATAAGGTAGATTTGTATAACTCAACAAAGAGCAAACCATATCTAATAAGTTTGATTTCTCCTTTCAAACACTTCATTATGCTGTGGAGTACTTGGAGGAGTATATTGAGTGAGAATCTCATTCTCTTTTAAATAATCAGTGAACTCACCGCTGATATATTCACCACCTCGATTCGATCGTAGACACTTGATGAATTTTCCAGTTTGTTTTTCCACTTCATTTCAGAAATCCTTGAACCTTTCAAGAGTTTCCTATTTATATTTCATCAAATAAACATAACCATACCATGACAAATCATCGGTAAAGGTAACGAAGTATAATAATGACCGGTTCGAAATCACACGCGTATAACGTAAGCGCACGTATCATTCAAGTAGTATAAAAATTATCAATCCCACGAGGACTTAAAACCTAAGCTATTAATTTTTATGAGGCCAAATTATTACTAGTATCTAACAGATTGATTGATTGATGACTTTAAACTTAAAAAACAAAGTAAATAAAATTACGCGAAAGTAGGTTGAGGAAAATTCAAATTTATAAAACTATCCAGGGTTTTGATTTCTTCCAATATCTTTTTAAAGATGAAGTGGTTATTTCATATTTGTGTAATATTTCGGTTTACTAACCTGGAACACGAAATTATGCAAAAGCCTATGTCGATGGTCAGATGCAAATACCCAGTATAACCCTATTGACCATATGTCCATGTCAACCAAATTACATGGATTCATTAAGATTAAGTTTCAATTATGGCTACCCCCGACCAACAGGTATATTCCTATCCTTTAAGGAAATCTATTAAATGGTTATCTATCCTCAAGGAAGATCGTGGGCAATTGAGTCTAGAGCTAAAACCTAAAATTCCTTTGTCAAGTTTATTTTAAGTATACTAGATCAATCTTCTTAATGGCCAGTTAACAAGAAGCATTAAACTTAAAACTTAATAAGTAAACCTTTATATTACCCAAACTATAAAATAACCCCTTATAAACTGGTGATATTGAAATTCATCACAACCCCATATAACTAACTTAGTTACGACACATAACTAGGGCTAGTAAAAACTTAAATAAAATAAAAGACATAAAGTAAAATGCTGAAAAGTAAATAAAGAAAATTACAATAAAAGAAAATGCTAGGGCTAGAGGATATACTTTTATCACTACTATTTTAGATATCTCCCTTAATATAATATATTAACTTGTGTGATATTACTAACCAGCCATATAGGCGGTAACCTGATAACTCAAATTAAGTCTAACCGACCATAAAGGCGGTATCATTATTTGTCCAAAAACCAGCCATATAGGCGGTAATTACCAACTGACCAACCAGGTGATATCCATATTTAGTCAGGTTAAAACCAGTTTATAATTGATTACCAACCGACCAATATAGCGGCATCATTATTAAGTCAAATTTTAAATATTGAATATATTATAATTAAGGGAGATTAATCTAAATAGCAGTAATAAAAGTTTTACCTTTCACCCTAGCAGGGGGAAGTTACCTCCTCATAGCTGAATAGTATAAACTGAAAAAGTAAAGAAAGTAAATTACTAATGGGCCTAAATTGGTTTCTTGGCAAATAAGGGTGATTCCTTAAATGGGCTTTGGTATTTGGGTTTGACCCATATTGACCAAAAGTCCATGCCTTAGAAATTAAATAAAAGCCCATTGGACTTTAATTAAATTAACATTGGATGTTAATCAGGCTTTGAGACCCGTAACAATTAGATTTAGAATCTAAGTCGTAAAGGTTCGTTAATAAAGTATAATATTTAATTTGGAATTAAATAGTGAATTAGTATTAAATGCATATTAAATTGGATTTAATGTTGTAGTTTAATTTAATTCAAGAATTCATACTTTGAGTACTTATTCGCAAAACGAGTTTGACTCGCGCAAAATCAAATCGTTGTTTGAACATTGGATGGTCACTAATATCAGATTAATTAATTGGATTAGATTGATTGATAACATGCTTGTGTGAATACATGGTTGTGATGCATGAATAATGTATATCGGATGGATAGTAGATGGGTGGGGCAATTTTGGAAATTGTTGTAATAAATTTAGAATTTATTAAATTGGACCTGCGTGTCCAGCCTATTACCTCCTTACTCTTTGTATTTCTCTTCTCACCTATTCCCCTCAATGTAAATGAGGTTTCTTTAGAAGTGTTATGTAACGAGTAGAAGTAATACTTGTGCTAGCGGGAGAGAGGAAAGAGAGAGATTTGTTCTAGAAATAATGTGTTGAGTATCCATCCGCATATCATTATTACTTTATTTATGCGCCTTATTATGTGTTTAGAATGCATGTTTAAGGGTGTATGATGATGAGACCTTAACAAAGATAATAAATTGGTTGCCAATTGCACGCGAAAAACCCTCAACATCATATTAAGCGTTTTTCCTTCCATTGAGTGGTTCTTACTCAAGATCCAAGACTGGTATTGGTTTATTGGCCAAAGTCAAGACCTTTGTCCGTCGAGGATGTGTTTGAATCATGAAGGCTTTGTTCCATATTGGTGTCTTGTCCAAGTTGTGATTTTTTGGCCAAAGTCAAGATCACTTCTTGTCCATCGACATTGATTACGAAGCTTTCCAAGGTCAATGGGTTTCGCTTAACTGGGATCACTAAGTTTGTTGTGCAAAAGCCAAGGCTTAGTTGATTTAGAGGAAAAAGGTTAGACAATATATTGGATATATTGGCATATATTAGATATGTGTCTCGGACTTGGATGTCCACCTACTGGATCTAGGAATTGGATGGGATCCAATTGATCTTAGAGATCTACCTAGTTAATTATCATACAATTTGTTCGCCAAAATCAAGATTCTGTGTTATTTAACGGGATCCTAGCCCACTAGGAAACAAGGTTTCCCGAGTACTCAACAGAGGGTTAGAGGCTCGCCGAAAAATTTGCAATACTCGTTTAGTAACTTGCCATACGCGCTCATATCAAAATTTTCATCAAATAAATTAATATATTAGTTGGACTAATATTTAACGTTGTTTTAAATAAATAGTTGGACTGTATTCAAACTATTTCATTTATAGTTGATTATATAATTGGATTATAGTAATTAATATATTTGAATTAACTAATTTCAATTAATAGTTGATTTTATAATTGGATTATAATAATCAAAATAATTGAATTAACCTATTAAACTATAGTTGATTATATAGTTGGACTACAGTAATCATGATAATAAATAGTACCTAAAATCGTTGATTAAATAGTTGGACTATTAGAATCAAGATAAATTGAAAGATTAGTATTTAAAACATAATCCTGGGGAAAATGTATTTAAACGACTTTAATTTTCAAATTGGGAATAATAAATTTCAGGATAGTCCTGGAAACCAATAAGTTACTTTATTTGATAAAATAACATATTAGGCCTAAGCCCGGAGTTAAGCAAATAGTGGAGCATGATATTTGGAATATTCATGTGATGATAGCTTTAGTGCTTAATCCGTTATGCTTGCCAAATAGACTCCTTAATTTCTAAATCAGAACTAAGGATTAGATCCTTAAAGTATGATAATGAAATTGAAGGATCTTCATAGATCTATTTTTAGATCTTTGAAGTACTAAATTGCAATAGTGAACTCTTGGAGAGTTAATAGCTATTCTCAAGGAGACAGAGCCAAAGTTTGCAATTAGGCAAGAAACGCAAGGCGCATCTTACTTCGACATCCCAGAAGGCCAAAGGCTTGGCCAAAGGCTTCTGGAATGTGAAAAGGGGCAAAGGCAAAATCATTATAATCTTCTGGGAAGATAAAGGACATATCCCAGAATGTCTGCCTTGTAGGGGTTTTTAGGGGCAGAATCCGGTAACACGGCGGAAACGGTGGAAAATCAAATTTTCCGATTTCAAAACTTTTTCTCGGATTAATTAAATAAACATATTTATTTAATTATCCAATAATCAAATTATGAAATAAAATTCAAATAAATCATATTTAGGTGAATTTACCGAATTGCACTTACACTTGGTACTTTGTCCATTTTAGTCCGAAATTGATCAAATCAATTTTGAATGATTCTAAATCATTTCTAATATGAACTTAACATGTTCAAAATATCAAACACACCAAGGGCAACATAAATCCCCATTTTCCTTCATCTGGCCGAATGCACCACTTTGGTGCCAAAGTGTGCACTTTGTCATTTCATGCATCAAAACACATCAAGATGTAATCCAATGAACATAAAACTTTATATGCATCATATACACATCAAAATACACACATATATGAAAAGCCCCAAATTTGGAATTGGTCATGAACCCTAATTTTTCAATTTCTTCAAATTGGACAAATTAGACCAAATTGGTTAAATCAATTACTTCAATAATGTTTCTTCCATCCAACCAAAGTCTCAACACAATGAAACAACTCAAGATCAAATCTATGTCATCTAAGAGTGGGTCAACAACTCTAGATTAGAAATAAGGTTTCCAAGAACATAAAAGAATACTTATTACTACAATAGTCATAAGCTTCCATCATCATACAAGCTCAACACTTCCACCAAAACTTCCATCATCAAAAACACAAAGAATAAAGAAAGAAATAACCTAAGAACATCATATGTTAAAGCCTAGATCCTAAGGAACATTTTCCTTTCTAATTGTAAGTTGGAGAAACTTACTAAAATCCAAGCTTTCTTTGGTTTCTTCTTTCTTTCTCACAAGCTTTCTTTGGTTTCCATTAATGGAGTTTTCTTTTAAAGTGTATTAGGTTAAGAATGAAATGAAATGAAAAACAATATATACTTAGACAACATTTGCCTTGGCCGAAATTACCTACCCAAATACAAGTTTTTGCAATTTCAATTTCATTTCACTTTACATTTGGTCAACTTGCATAAATATCCAAATAACACTTTATTAGATATTTAATTAAGTCAACAAATGCAACTAAGAAAAATATAACTCTTATATTTAAGTGTTATGGCCGAATTTAATAGA
Organism: Zanthoxylum bungeanum; assembly: GCA_019454045.1. NCBI lineage: Eukaryota > Viridiplantae > Streptophyta > Magnoliopsida > Sapindales > Rutaceae > Zanthoxylum > Zanthoxylum bungeanum. The sequence goes on from SKCR01029996.1 coordinate 33,505, forward strand.
AAATAAAGGAAAAAGATATTTTATTTTTCAAACAATTTTGAACAAATATCTTAAGAAGTCAAAATCAATTTGACAACCTTTTCCTTTAATGTATAAGTCAACATTGCAACTATTATAATCATTTCCTAACTTTATCCTTTGGTGATATATTTATATTTTAATTATATTAATCATTTAATAATTAAATAATTAATTAAATACAAATATATCAAATATATGTATTATATTTATCTTAAATATCTCAAATACATATATTGATGATATATGTCAAATACATTTATTTGACTATTTATTAATATGTATTTAATAATATCATATATTAAATACAAATACACATTAATTAGGAAATGACGGTTCGACCCGTTCGCATGTATTTTTCGTTTAACGATTAAACGATTTATAAATAATCATCATTATTCATAAATGTTGCTCTAGTGCTCTATGAGTATATTTCAATATTGAGACTCTCTAGATTCAGGTGTATCCGTCACGAAATCCAATTTCATGTGCATAATCTATCCACCCGTAGATTATGACGATCACGGATAATCTCGCTGAATCATACAAGTCGAGGTCATTGCATATGTATAATCCCTCCGTCACAGGTATCCAGATAATCCCAGAGATATAGATGTAAACGTCAAATCTCTATAGGTATTATCTCGTCGATGTATCTATTAGCAATCTTTAAATAACATTCGGAACTTACTTCCGAAGTATACTGTGGCCAAAGATTTAACAGACTGCTAAAAATATATGGACTACCTATGCTCTGTACACAGAACTGACGGATCCTATCTTGACACACACAGGATATCCTGAGGATCGATCCACACCCACACGCACAGGCGGAGGTCTGGTCTAATAGATCGGTGACGTGACTGCCATCTAAGTGTGGAGGATTTCTCATACATCCACAATGGTGTCTCAAGTCGAAGGACCACTATGCTACTCAACCCGAGAAGATTCTTATTGACGTTGGTGTACCATCCATTAAGAATCTTCGGTGAGCCGTTCAGTGTTTATCCATTATAAACACCTACACGTCTATACGAGTCTCCCCAGACTCATGGTTCATTGGTAATAAACCATCGGACAAAGTCTCGATATACGACATGTACTGGTCTCAACGGATTTGACTAACCGACCCGTGTTAGCAAATCTTGACCAGGAACTATGTTTGATAATATTCATATAGCAGTGACACTTCCCAATGTCAATTACAAACTAACTTTTTAACTGTGTGTACTGCATTATATATTATCGGGCCTTTGTCTAATATATACATATCACTAAACCACATTTAGTTTCAATCTAATCGTAATCAGATCGAATACGTATATAAGAACAAGAGGTGCAACCATAAATAAGTAATATTATGGAATAAAGGGATGTTCGTATTCATGAATCAGACATAAATACGGCCCGGATTGGCGCTCTGAGCACCAACCCCAACAATTTCTCCCACTTGCTCTAGTGCCAATCCACGGTATCATATACACGTCTTAATATGCATCGTATGCACATGGTCCTCAAAAGCTCACCCAGTACTTAAGAGGTAGGCAACAAAAACAAGTCCGCTATGACATATTGAGTTTGTCAAACAAACTCCATCGGTTTCCTATAGTCAGCATCATTCATATTTTGTAGAATATAAGATTATACATTAATATGACTCTGATGCTACATCAGTATTGTGCTACAGCTACTGAGTTGTCCAAGTATTTAAGGATCAAATCCAAAATACTATGAAGACAACCGCAAGCACAATAACAATTCAAAAAACTTCTAATTTAAAAGGTCACTATGCAACTTCATAAGTCAATACTTCAAAAGTTGCATTGATTCCACTAAATAGTAGAATCCTTCGTGACACTCTCCCACTGCATCTTTTGTGACTCTTTATGACATAGACTGTCTAACGTCATAATTAGTCTCAAAACTAATATGACCCTAATGGTTGCAGACTGTATTCTCCATGAATTAGAAACTCGTTCTTAATATCTCAAAGATCACAAAGAACGTGTTTCAAGATCCATCATATGGTCTATAAGATGTCAAAATAACTCGTAACAATTACGAGTAAATCGACATCGATAATCGCATATAATAAAGTATTCACTATATCATCATCAAATGATACATAATATTGTTTAGACATTCTAATCAATATCTCTTTCGAAAAAGGAATCATCATTTACGAAAGATGAATATTATGTATAAGACATACAATAACTGTCGAACAGTTATACTAACTGTCATACAGATAGCCTTGTTATGTCCTTCATTAGATCATATCTAATGTACGACTAATAGAAGTATCTCACAAGTCTCCAAGTTTCATATCATATATAAAACTTTATATCAAATATAACAGAGATTACTCCCACTGCTTTCACGGAGTAAAGAAGACTTAGGTAAATCTTTTACCTCACAAACATCTCATTATTACTATAATAATGACAATGTCGTTAAGATATATAACACTAGAAAGTAATTTTTACGCTCCCACTAACCCTTCTAATCACATATGTATTCTCTATACTTTGACAAGATCAGACAATCTGACGATATCAAAAACAGAGAACACAGATTTTCGGAAGACTTATCTGAGTCTACAATAGGCTCTATAAGCTAGCACACTAAACTGCGATCTCAGCAGAACACAAACTCTAGGGCCATTTCAGAATGAACTCTTCAAATAAGGAAATCACAACTGATCTCTTATCTGAATAAGTCATCCAAAAATGCCACTTTGCATTCTTTAGCTAAATATACATTTATTATCAACATTAACCAATATATCTTTAATTGTTCAATTAGCGTGACTAGAGATAAGTTTTCTCAGAATCTACAATAGATTGCTGAGTATAACTTTTCTCACTGTCATATTTTAAAGGTCAAACCTTTAATAAGCTCACAATGCTTTCGCTGCGCAAACAATTAGCACATATCATGAACTAATTCATAATGAAAGCATAATCAAGTTCAAAAACTTGATCGTAGTAAGCTATGAACAATCTTAGATCTATGGTTCAATGGTGAACTTCCAGAATCGATATCAAATATCGCTTCCATTATAAGTTATAGGATAATTTTTGTTCAGTAAGAAAAATACGGAACCATTAAGTATCAAATACTCGTAAATGATTCTGTTATCCTATTGGACTTGTACAAAAGATGTATAAGGGTTGTTTCATCTTATTAATTACGTAGTTCCATTTATAATTTATCATTCTCACATTTGACTTCAATAAGTCAAGTCTTTTCTACAATAGTTAACATCTGATGTTACACACCAAGTAATAAAATGATTTTATTACTTAGAATCGTAGGAAAGATATTCTATTAAATAGAATACAATATTATATTAAACAGAATAATGATAAACTTTTACTTATACCTCCGAGGTGTAAGTAATTCCATTATATAACTATTATATAAAAGAAGATTGAAATCTCAAACTTTTCAAGATTCAAATTTTCTACCTATCCATATATAATATGTCAGCTGTAGAAAATAATGGAACATTATTAAAGAGATGAATTAGTGTTACTGGAGTATAACGCCAAGAGTATTGAAACTAATTCGGTGAACTTCAATTATCAATATCAACGAATCAATCAATATAAGATCTGATTGCTCCCACTACTCAATTCCATCAAGATGGAATCGTGGAAGAATAATATTGACTATGAATCATATTCACTGAATAACCTTAGAACTAATTGCTTTAAATTCAAATGTTTGATCGTATCAAAGATCTTTGAACAGTTCAAAGACATGTAAAGGGGATATCTATCTAGATTATCTATCATGACTTAGAACTAAGTCATTAACCATCTATATTTTTTCAAGAAAATCAGAACAACAGTTCCCGATGGTTATTAG